>WNWK01008419.1:27500-84786 GCA_009830355.1 Cherax destructor | reverse complement strand
GAAGCCTGGCGACTGCACTGAAGCCTGACGCTGCACTGAAGCCTGCGACTGTCCCTGGCCTGGCGCTGCACTGAAGGTTAGCGACTGCACTGAAGCCTGGCGACTGCACTGAAGCCGGCGACTGCACTGAAGCCTGGCGACTGCACTAAGCCTGGCGACTGCACTGAAGCTGGCGACTGCACTGAAGGCTGGCGACTGCACTGAAGGCTTGGCGACTGCACTGAGGGCTGGCGACTGCCGGAACCTGGCGACTGCACTGAAGCTTAGGGACTGCACTGAAACCTGGCGACTGCACGGGAAGCCTGGCGACTGCTTTGAAGCCTCCGACTGCACTGAAACCTGGCGACTTCACTGAAGGTTGGTACTGCACTGAAGCCTGGTGACTGCATTGAAGCATGGCGACTGCACTAAAACCTGGCGACTGCACTGAAGCTTGGCGACTGCACTGAAACCTGGCGACTGCACTGAAGCTGGACTGACTGAACCTTGGCGACTGCACGGGAAGCATGGCGACTGCATTGAAGCCTGGCGACTGCACTGAAGCCGGCGACTGCCAAGCCTGGCGACTGCACTGAAACCTAGCGACTGCACGGGAAGCCTGGGGACTCCACTGAAGCCTGGCGACTGACTGAAGCTTGGCGACTTCACTGAAGCCTGGCGACTGCACTGAAGCCTGCGACTGACTGAAGCCTAGCGACTGCACTGAAGCCTAGCGACTGCACTGAAGCCTGGCGACTGCACGGGAAGCCTGGCGACTGCACTGAACCCCTGGCGACTGCACTGAAGCCTCGCGACTCATAAAGCCTGGCGACTGCACTGAAGCCTGGCGACTCCCTGAACCTGGCGACTGCACTGAAGCCTGGCGACTGCCAGTCGCGACTGCACTGAAGCCTCGCGACTGCATGAAGCCTGGCGCTGCCGAAGCCTCCGACTGCACTGAAGCCTGGCGACTGCACTGAAACCTGGACTGCACTGAAGCCTGGCGACTGCATGAAGCCTCGACTGCACTGAAGCCTGGCGACTGCACTAAAGGGGCCCTGCCTGACTGCACTGAAGCCTGGCGACTGCACGGGAAGCCTGGCGACTGCACTGAACCCTTTGGCGACTGCACTGGAACCCTTGGCGACTGCACTGAAACCTCGCGACTGCACTGAAGCCTGGCGACTGCACTGAAGCCTCGACTGCACTGAAGCCTGGCGACTGCACTGAAGCTGGCGACTGCACTGAAGCCTGGCGACTGCACTGAAGCCTGCGACTGCACTGAAGCCTCGCGACTGCACTGAAGCCTGGCGACTGCGCTGAAGCTGGCGACTGCACTGAAGCCTGGCGACTGCAGTGAAGCCTTACGACTGCACTGAAGCCTGGCGACTGCACTGAAGCCTTGCGACTGTACTGAAGCCTGGCGACTGCACTGAAGCTTGGCGACTGCACTGAAGCCTGGCGACTGCACTGAAGGCTGGCGACTGCACTGAAGCCTGGCGACTGCACTGAAGCTTGGCGACTGCACTGAAGCTTGGCGACTGCACTGAAGGCTGGCGACTGCACTGAAGCTTGGCGACTGTACTGAAGGCAGGCGACTGCACTGAAACCTGGCGACTGCACTGAGGCTTGGGGACTGCACTGAAACCTGGCGACTGCACTGAAGCCTGGCGACTGCATTGAAGCCTCACGACTGCACTGAAGCCTGGCGACTGCACTGAAGGTTGGTGACTGCACTGAAGCCTGGTGACTGCATTGAAGCCTGGCGACTGCACTGAAGCCTGGCGACTGCACTGAAGCTTGGCGACTGCACTGAAACCTGGCGACTGCACTGAAGCCTGGCGACTGCATTGAAGCCTGGCGACTGCACTGAAGCCTGGCGACTGCACTGAAGCCTGGCGACTGCACTGAAACCTAGCGACTGCACTGAAGCCTGGCGACTGCACTGAAGCCTGGCGACTGCACTGAAGGTTTGTGACTGCACTGAAGCCTGGCGACTGCACTGAAGATTTGCGACTGTACTGAAGCCTGGCGACTGCACTGAAGCCTGGCGACTGCACTGAAGGCTGGCGACTGCACTGAAGCTTGGCGACTGCGCTGAAGATTGGCGACTGCACTGAAGCCTGGCGACTGCAGTGAAGCCTGGCGACTGCACTGAAGCCTGACGACTGCACTGAAGCCTTGCGACTGTACTGAAGCCTGGCGACTGCACTGAAGGTTGGCGACTGCACTGAAGCCTGGCGACTGCACTGAAGCCTGGCGACTGCACTGAAGCCTGGCGACTGCACTGAAGCCTGGCGACTGCACTGAAGCTTGGCGACTGCACTGAAGGCTGGCGACTGCACTGAAGCTTGGCGACTGCACTGAAGGCTGGCGACTGCACTGAAACCTGGCGACTGCACTGAAGCTTAGGGACTGCACTGAAACCTGGCGACTGCACTGAAGCCTGGCGACTGCATTGAAGCCTCACGACTGCACTGAAACCTGGCGACTTCACTGAAGGTTGGTGACTGCACTGAAGCCTGGTGACTGCATTGAAGCATGGCGACTGCACTGAAGCCTGGCGACTGCACTGAAGCTTGGCGACTGCACTGAAACCTGGCGACTGCACTGAAGCTTGGCGACTGCACTGAAACCTGGCGACTGCACTGAAGCATGGCGACTGCATTGAAGCCTGGCGACTGCACTGAAGCCTGGCGACTGCACTGAAGCCTGGCGACTGCACTGAAACCTAGCGACTGCACTGAAGCCTGGGGACTCCACTGAAGCCTGGCGACTGTACTGAAGCTTGGCGACTTCACTGAAGCCTGGCGACTGCACTGAAGCCTAGCGACTGCACTGAAGCCTAGCGACTGCACTGAAGCCTAGCGACTGCACTGAAGCCTGGCGACTGCACTGAAGCCTGGCGACTGCACTGAAGCCTGGCGACTGCACTGAAGCCTCGCGACTGCACTAAAGCCTGGCGACTGCACTGAAGCCTGGCGACTGCACTGAAGCCTGGCGACTGCACTGAAGCCTGGCGACTGCACTGAAGCCTCGCGACTGCACTGAAGCCTCGCGACTGCACTGAAGCCTGGCGACTGCACTGAAGCCTCACGACTGCACTGAAGCCTGGCGACTGCACTGAAGCCTCGCGACTGCACTGAAGCCTCGCGACTGCACTGAAGCCTGGCGACTGCACTGAAGCCTCGCGACTGCACTGAAGCCTCGCGACTGCACTGAAGCCTGGCGACTGCACTGAAGCCTGGCGACTGCACTGAAGCCTGGCGACTGCACTGAAGCCTCGCGACTGCACTGAAGCCTCGCGACTGCACTGAAGCCTGGCGACTGCACTGAAGCCTCACGACTGCACTGAAGCCTGGCGACTGCACTGAAGCCTGGCGACTGCACTGAAGCCTGGCGACTGCACTGAAGCCTCGCGACTGCACTGAAGCCTCGCGACTGCACTGAAGCCTGGCGACTGCACTGAAGCCTCACGACTGCACTGAAGCCTGGCGACTGCACTGAAGCCTGGCGACTGCACTGAAGCCTGGCGACTGCACTGAAGCCTCGCGACTGCACTGAAGCCTCGCGACTGCACTGAAGCCTGGCGACTGCACTGAAGCCTCACGACTGCACTGAAGCCTGGCGACTGCACTGAAGCCTGGCGACTGCACTGAAGCCTGGCTGTGTTGAACATCATTTGGGGAACAAACATTCGGACTTTTAACACCGACTTCGGACCACATAATAAGACTATGCTATCCTGTATAACTCTATGTTAATTTTATTCTTTGTAAAACATTTTTGCCACATAAGTGTTCATGACTTAAATTTTGTGGTATAGATTTTGTAAACAAACGCTCCCTTGGTTCTGATGCCACCCTGTCGCCTCCCTTTTTCCTCAACGCCCCCTGGTTTTCCACTGCCCCCAGGGGGGCGGCACCACCCACTTTGGGAATCAATGATCTACAATATTAAAGTGGTGTCGTCGTGAAGGTCAGGTTGATGACTCAAGGAACAGTGCGATAAGACTTCCGTAATTTATACTTACGATCTCTGAATATTGTGACTGTGAGAAGATGACTCTCACCAGTGAGCTCCACGGCACCTCAGATGTGAAGGTAAGATATAGGAATGAGAGGTGTTGTAGAGGAGAGGGATGTGTCCTAGAGGAGAGGGATGTGTCGTAAAGGTGAGTGTAATATTATTTTGTGCTTCCTCTTACAAGCGTTGTACTGTAGCACACAATGAACATTATTTAAAAGTCATGGCAACCAGAAGTAGATTAATTCTTAATTCCACTTGGAATTAATTAAAAAAAAAAAAACAATGGAAATAAGTCACTCTGACTTTTTTGGGTTATCCTGGAGGGTTCTCTACACACATGTTGCTATGTATGGTAATCTATGTAAATGTATTTGTGTATACCTGAATAAACTTACTTACGTACTTACGAATTTACTTACGTACTTACTAAGTATTTAATTCTTCAGTACGTTCTATAAGTGGCAGCAACTTAAGCTCATATCCGAAAGAACTGGTTTCAATTCTATCTGAAATGGTAATGCTGGGCATATTGCCTCGCATCTGATTCTCCTTGTTTATCTAGCAATAAGTTGGTACCTTGGTGTTACCAGACTGTAGTGGGTCGCATCCTGGGAGGACAATCAGTGGATTCCATTTCTCCAGTGGAAATAAGGTACAGTAGCAGTATAGGATTTTGCTGTGTAAGTAATTTTAAGTACAGGTACACATAAGTACACATACACAGATTTAGGTGATCACAATAAATATATCTGATCAGCCACAGCCTGGTTGATCAGGCCCAAATCCACCAGGAGGCCTGGTCACAGACCGGGCAGCGGGGGCGTTGACCCCCGGAACACCCTCCAGATAGATCATATGTGTAAATTACTTATTTTTATTGGGGTGTCTATGTTACTGTCCTCTAATAGGAATACAGTCTTCAACTGTTCATGATTCTATAGTAAAATTAACGAATTATCGAGAAGAAATTCACGAGTTCGCTGTAAAATTCGTGAGTGTTGCTGGTAACACCAAGGTTCTGTACACTAATTACCAAGTGCAGGAGGAGGATACCTGGGTACTGTAATGTGCGCCCCTGTGGCCGAAATTTGTTTGACAAGTGTTGGAGCCAGAGCCCCGCCTGCCAGGGGCCAGGCTCCTCCCACACTCCCCACCATCGCTACCAAGTACCAAATAATCTTCGTCTGACTGGCAGTGTGCGACAGACTCTTGTACAGTGAAGTGTATACTCGGTATCCCCTCCATACCCCACCGTCTCTCCCTGGAGAGATGTACACCTCAGTACATTTATTGTGTATAACAATATACAACTCCCGCTAACTGATTATACAAGGAAATAACAAGGTGCCACTTAAGTGCCATTGTGATATGAGAAGGTTTAGTCCAGCAAAGGTGTCGAATTTGGCGAGTGGAAGTTAGTGAGGATCCAGTGGAACTTAAGCCATGTACACAATACAGCTCCTGGTCCTGCTGGCAGTCACCATCGCCCAAGAAGGTAAAAACACATGAAACAGGTACACATAAATACAGTTACACAGATTATTATACATAGATACATAACAGCATATGTGTAGATTACCCAGGATGACCCAAAAAATTCTGTGACTTATTTCCATTATGTTTCTTGTGAGAAGTATTAATTTTATTTAGAAGCTAAAAACATCCGGCCAGCAGTAACAGCCTGGTTGATCAGGCCCTGATCCACCGGGCGGCCTGGTCGTGGACCAGGCCGAGGGGGCGTTGATCCCCGGAATACCCTCCAGGTAGACTCCAGGTAGGTAAGTATCTTAAATATGTTATTGGAGTCAATGTAATTAGGTAGGTAAGGTTATTTAGGTGCAGATTAGGTTAGGTAAGTTTTGTCAGGAAACAGGGCAAGTGTTTCCTGACGCTGGTCTTAGTTATGTGATGACCCTACAGCTGGAGCTCTTGGTCATCTGACCGAGACCTTACGCTGGCATACCCATCCACCCATATCAAAATTAAGGTTATAATTATAACCATTTCTATATTACTTAGGTACACGTACACATAAGTACTTAGGTACACGTACACATTAGTACTTAGGTACACGTACACATAAGTACACTTATACAAATGTAGGTGATAACAGTTATCATACACAGTAACGTATGTGTAAATTACCCACCACGATAACCCCAGAAAATTACCCACCACGATAACCGCAGAAAATTACCCACCACGATAACCGCAGAAAATTACCCACCACGGTAACCGCAGAAAATTACCCACCACGATAACCCCAGAAAATTACCCACCACGATAACCCCAGAAAATTACCCACCACGATAACCCCAGAAAATTAGTGATTTATTTGCATTATACACCTTAATTTTATTATTGTAAATATACAGTAGTGTATGAATCTGGATTTTAGCTCATAAAATAGTGAGTTATAATGAGTAATGTTATGATTTGTGTTGTATGTAGTGGGTGTTGTATGTAGTGGGTGTTATGTGTAGTTGGTGTTGTGTGTAGTTGGTGTTTTGTGTAGTTGGTGTTGTGTGTAGTGGGTGTTGTGTGTAGTGGGTGTTGTGTGTAGTGGGTGTTGTGTGTAGTTGGTGTTGTGTGTAGTTTGGTGTTGTGTGTAGTGGGTGTGTGTGTAGGGTGTTGTGTGTAGGGTGTTGTGTAGTTGGTGTTGTGTGTAGTATTGTGTTAGTGGTGTTGTGTGGTTGTTGTGTGTAGTGGGTGTTGTGTGTAGTGGTGTTTTGTGTAGTGGGTGTTGTGTGTAGTGGGTGTTGTGTGTAGTGGGTGTTGTGTGTAGTGGGTGTTGTGTGTAGTGGGTGTTGTGTGTAGTGGGTGTTGTGTGTAGTTGGTGTTGTGTGTAGTGGATGTTGTGTGTAGTGGGTGTTGTGTGTAGTGGGTGTTGTGTGTAGTGGGTGTTGTGTGTAGTGGGTGTTGTGTAGTGGGTGTTGTGTGTAGTGGGTGTTGTGTGTAGTAGGTGTTGTGTGTAGTGGGTGTTGTGTGTAGTGGGTGTTGGTGTGTAGTGGTGTTGTGTGTAGTGGGTGTTGTGTGTAGTGGTGTTGTGTGTAGTGGTGTTGTGTGTAGTGGGTGTGTGTGTAGTGGGTGTTGTGTGTAGTGGGTGTTGTGTGTAGTGGGTGTTGGTGTAGTGGTGTGTATGTAGTGGTGTTGTGTGTAGTGGGTGTTGTTGTAGTGGGTGTTGTGTGTAGTGGGTGTTGTAGTGTAGTTGGTGTTGTGTGTAGTGGGTGTTGTGTGTAGTGGTGTTGTGTGTAGTGGTGTTGTGTGAGTGGGTGTTTGTGAGTGGGTGTTGTGTGTGTGGTGTTGTGTGTAGTGGGTGTTGTGTGTAGTGGGTGTTGTGTGAGTGGGTGTTGTGTGTAGTGGGTGTTGTGTGCAGTGGGTGTTGTGTAGTGGGTGTTGTGTAGTGGGTGGAGTGGGTGTTGTGTGTAGTGGGTGTTGTGTGTGAGTGGGTGTTGTATGTAGTGGGTGTTGTTAGGGGTTTTAGTGGGTGTTGTGTGTAGTGGGTGTTGTATGTAGTGGGTGTTGTGTAGTGGGTGTTGTGTGTAGTGGGTGTTGTGTGTAGTGGGTGTTGTGTGTAGTGGGTGTTGTGTGTAGTGGGTGTTGTGTGTAGTGGGTGTTGTGTGTAGTGGGTGTTATTTGCAGTGGGTGTTGTGTGCAGTGGGTGTTGTGTGTAGTGGGTGTTGTGTGCAGTTGGTGTTGTGTAGTGAAGTGTATTGAGTGGTGTTGTGTTAATGGGACACTGAAATGTACAAGAAGGATGCAAGGGGAGTCAAAGGTCCCCACTCCACGGCCCCATTAAACGGGCCTACTAAACGGCATCACTACAATTCCCCACTCCACGTTCCCATACCAAAGTCCCACTCAACGCCCCTAAACGGCCCCACTACGGCCTTAAACGGCCTCACTCCACGTCCCTACTCCACGTCCCTACTCCACGTCCCTACTCCACATCCCTACTCCACGTCCCTACTCCACGGCCCTACTCCACGGCCCTACTCCACGTCCCTACTCCACGGCAATACTCCACGGCCACACTCCACGCCCCCACTCCACGACCCTTCTCCACGGCCCAACTCTACGGCCCCACTCCACGCCCCTACTCCACGCCCCTACTCCACGTCCCCACTCCACGGCCCCACTCAACGTACCCTCTCCACGGCCTCACTCCACGTCCCACTCCAAGGCCTCACTCCACGTTCCCACTCCACGTCCCCACTGCGCGTCCCCACTCCACATCGCCCTGCGTCCTCACTCACGCCTCACTCCACATCCCCTCTCCACGGCCCCACTCCACGTTCCCACTCCACGGCCTCACTCCACGGACCCATTCAACGTCCCCACTCCACGAGAGCTGTGTTAATATACATGATTTTGATCCACGGCCACACCACGGCCTACCTCCCACCAGGCCCCCTCCATGACCACTCGCGGTTCCCATTGCACGGCGCCACCCGCTCCACAGACTCACTCACGGTCCACTCAAGGCCGCCACGGCCCCACTCCGGCCCCACTCCAGGCCCCACTACTGCCACTCCGGCCCACTCCCCCCACTTCGGCCTCAGCTCCCACGGCCCCACACCACGACCCTACTCCACGGAACCATTCCACGTCACCACTCCACGTCCTTACTCCACGTCCCCACTACACGGCCCCACTCTACGGCCCCACTCCACGGCCCCACTATACGGCCCCTCACCAATGCCTCATTCCACGCCCCAACTCCACGGCTCCACACCACGGCTCCACTCCACGGTTAACAACACGGCCCTACTCCACGTCCCCACTCCACGTTCTTACTCCACGTCCCCACTCCACGGTCCCACTCCACGTCCCCACTCCACGGCCTCACTAAACGTTCCCACTCTACGGCCCCACTATACGGCTTCACTCCGTCCCCACTCCACGGCCTCACTCCACGTCCCCACTCCACGGCCTCACTCCACGTCCCCACTCCACGGCCTCACTCCACGTCCCCACTCCACGGACCCGGTGTGACTCGTGTCCTGGAGGGCAAGACAGTCCCTGGATAGCGCACTACTTTTTTGGTTTAATGGGTGGCTAACCCTCCCCTGGGTTATCCTGGGTGGCTAACCCTATCCTGGGTGGCTAACCCTCCCCTGGGTTATCCTGGGTGGCTAACCCTATCCTGGGTTATCATGGGTGTCTAACCCTCCTTTGTTTTTTCCTGGGTTGCTAACCCTCCCCTTAGTTATCCTGGGTGGCTATCCCTCCCCTTAGTTATCCTGGGTGGCAATCCCTCCCCTTAGTTATCCTGGGTGGCTAACCCCCTCCTGGGTTATCCTGGGTGGCTAACCCTCCCCTTGGTATCCTAGGTAGCTAACCCTCTCTTGGGTTATCCTGGGTGGCTAACCCTCCCCTTGGTTATCCTGGGTGGCTAACCCTCCCCTGGGTTATCCTGGGTGGCTAACCTTCTCTTGGGTTATCCTGGGTGGCTAAGCCTCCCTGGGTTATCCTGGGTGGCTAAGCCTCCCCTGGGTTATCCTGGGTGGCTAACCCTCCAAGTTAAAAATCCAATCAAAATCTTATATATTAGCACGCTGGCCGTCTCCCACCCAGGCAGGGTGATCCAAAAAAGAAACACTCTCACCATCATTCACACTATCACTGTCTTGCCAGAGGCGCACAGATAAGGCAATTTAGATGTCACTCGAAACAGCAAATATCCCAAACTCCAAATTTAAAGTGCAGGTACAGTACTTGATCCCTCCAGGACTCAAGTCCAGCTAACTGGTTTACCTGAATCCCTTCACAAAATATTACTCTGCTCACACTCCAACAGCTCGTTAAGTCACAAAAAAACATTTGTCTCCACTCCTCTCTAACACGCTCACATGCATGCTGTATGTCCGGGGATCGATCCCGGACATTTCGTTGTGTGAGCCGACTGCGCTACCAGCCAAGCCACGAGCATATTATATGTACCATCACATGTTGGACATGGTTTCGAAAACCTGTAGTCCCTGTTCAGAAACCATGCCCCCGCGGCCCATGAGCTAGACCACCAGTAGCAGCCTGATCGACCAGGCTGTTACTGCTTCACGCACTCTTAGGAAATGTGTCTCAGTGTGGGGACTGATGAGGATTTCAACTGAGTCACCAGCATCTGAGAAACTAATTCTCATGCCGGAAGTCGAACCCGGACCTCCTTGTATTGCTACTGACAACGGTGAAAAAAATTGATTATCCTGTTTTTTTGGAACCTCAGGATACTATCCAAAGATAGTGTTATCTTGGTAGTATCTGAGATACTGGTGTTCACTTGTTAGTGTTATCTTAGTAGTAACTTAACTACAAGTATCTAATTATTAGTCTTAAGTTATGGAGGGGGAAAGCAAGAGAGGTTTTAAGTTCTAGGTGGCATGGACATCCAACAGGCTTGTGTATGTGTTAGAGAGGAGTGAGTGGAGGCAAGTGTTTTTTTTATGATTTGACAGACTGTTGGTGTGTTGGGAAAGTAACATTAATACATAGATTCTGGGAAAGTTTGTTGGCCGGACTTGAATCCTGGAGGTGGGAAATATGGTGGATTTCTACGGTGGGAACGTTGCAGCTAAATAGGTGAGTACACACACAAGAGCACACACACAGTTCCCCTGAAGCACACATTAACTACTTGGAGTCTACCTGGGGGTTCCGGGGACCCAACGCCCCCTCAGCACACTCCATGACCAGACCTTCGATGGATCAAGGCCTGATCTACCAGCCTTTTACTGTTGGGTGCCTGCACGGACCATACACCGGCTGGTCAGGTACTGACTTTAGGAACCTATCCATCTCCCACTGGAGGACAACTACTGGTCTACTGGCAATCCCCCATATGCATGACAGGACTCTGTTGAATAATTTTTGGCCCATGAACCCTACTGTGTTTTCTCTCAGGGCATCACTCTTTCTAGGTTTTTATTGGGGTATGATGTACCGTCTGATATATACCTTTGATATACCTTTGATTAGTCTGGCTGCAGCAAACATAAGGCTGCCAGGTGTAAGAGAATCTTTCATGAACTTCAACATGGAGGCCTTTACGACCCCGTATACAACAAATGTCTGGCCCATCTTGGAGTACTCAGCGCCAGTATGCTGGTCGCTTGTGTTAAATCATATGAAAAAGCTAGAAAAACTTCAAAGATTTACAACGAAACTAGTCCTAGAGTCGAGGGGTGAGTTTTTGACGAGGGGCTAAAGGAGCTAAACTTAACGACATTGAAGGATGGAAGTTCTAGGGGTGACATGATTACGACGTACAAGATACTGAAAGGAATTGATAGGGTGGTCATGGCGAGCCTGTTTGAGAAGCAAGTCCCCAGGTACACGAGGTTACAGATGCAAGTTAGAAATACAGAGGAGTCACAGGGATGTTAGGACACACTTCTCTAGTCTTAGATGGTCAGGAAGTGGAATGACCCAGTCTTAGAGTGGTCAGGAAGTGGAATGACCCAGTCTTAGAGTGGTCAGGAAGTGGAATGACCCAGTCTTAGAGTGGTCAGGAAGTGGAATGACCCAGTCATAGAGTGGTCAGGAAGTGGAATGACCCAGTCTTAGAGTGGTGAGGAAGTGGAATGACCCAGTCTTAGAGTGGTCAGGAAGTGGAATGACCCAGTCTTAGAGTGGTCAGGAAGTGGAATGACCCAGTCTTTGAGTGGTCAGGAAGTGGAATGACCCAGTCTTAGTGGTCAGGAAGTGGAATGACCCAGTCTTAGAGTGGTCAGGAAGTGGAATGACCCAGACAGCGAAGTGTAGAGGGGAAATACATGCGTAGTTATGAAAGTGTTCAGACAGGTAAGAACACAGTAGGGACCAGCAGAGAGGCGGGGTCGGCCACACTAATATTAGTTGATGATTCTCTCTCTCTCCCTTTCCCTCCCTCTCCCATTTCTTTCCTTCCTCCCTCCCTCCTTTCATTAGTTCCTCCTTCCTTTCATTAGTTCCTCCTTCCTTTCGTTAGTTCCTTCCTCCTTTCGTTAGTCCCTCCATTCCTCAGTTCGTTCGCCTATTCCTCTGTTCATTAGTCTCTCCGTCCGTTCGTTCGTTAGTCCGTCTGTTCGTTCGTTAGTGCCTCTGTCAGTGCGTTAGTTAGTTCCTCTGTCCGTTCGTTAGTCCCTCCGTTCGTTCGTTCCTCCTTTCCTATTTTTCCCTCCTAGGAGAGCTTCTCTGTCCTGTGTGGGTTATTCGTGTATTGTTCCAGTCACGTATTGTTCCAGTCACGGTATTGTTCCAGTCACGGTATTGTTCCAGTCACGGTATTGTTCCAGTCACGGTATTGTTCCAGTCACGGTATTGTTCCAATCACGGTATTGTTCCAGTCACGGTATTGTTCCAGTCACGGTATTGTTCCAGTCACGGTATTGTTCCAGTCCGGTATTGTTCCAGTCACGGTATTGTTCAGTCACGAGTATTGTCCCAATCACGGTATTGTTCCAGTCACGGTTGTTCCAGTCACGGTATTGTTCCAGTCACGGTATTCCAGTCACGGTATTGTTCCAATCACGGTATTGTTCCAGTCACGGTATTGTTCCAGTCACGGTATTGTTCCAGTCACGGTATTGTTCAGTCACGGTATTGTTCAATCACGGTATTGTTCCAGTCACGGTATTGTTCCAGTCCGGTATTGTTCCAATCACGGTATTGTTCAGTCACGGTATTGTTCCAGTCACGGTATTGTTCAAGTCACGGTATTGTTCCAGTCACGGTATTGTTCCAGTCACGGTATTGTTCCAGTCACGGTATTGTTCCAGTCACGGTATTATGCCTTTTTCTTATTTCCTTCCTTCTCTCTTCTGTCAGTTCCTATCTAACCTTACTGGTGTCAACATCCTGAACCTTGCAAGCAGTGACACCAGTACTGCAGTGACACCAGTACTGCAGTGACACCAGTACTGCAGTGACACCAGTACTGCAGTGACACCAGTACTGCAGTGACACCAGTACTGCAGTGACACCAGTACTGCAGTGACACCAGTACTGCAGTGACACCAGTACTGCAGTGACACCAGTACTGCAGTGACACCAGTACTGCAGTGACACCAGTACTGCAGTGACACCAGTACTGCAGTGACACCAGTACTGCAGTGACACCAGTACTGCAGTGACACCAGTACTGCAGTGACACCAGTACTGAAGATGATAAGATTTCAACTGCCTCCCAGCATACATAAGGGGGATTACCAATAGACCCCTGGTTGTCTTCAAGAAGGCACTGGACAGGCACCTAAAGTCAGTACCTGACCAGCCGGGCTTTGGTTCGTACGTCGGGTTACGTGCGGCCAACAGTAACAGCCTGGTTGATCAGGCTACCTACCATCCTCAGGTACCTACCTCCAGGGCCTACCTACCTCCAGGTAGGTAGGACCTGATCCACCACAAGGCCAGGTCACAGACCAGGCCGCGGGAGCGTTGACCTCCGAAACCCTCTCCAGGTATACTGTAGAAGCTTTGATTGACACAACGTTTCTTCAAGCTCTTTTTAAGTCATTCCATATATCATCAGAGCGAAACGTTGTCCCAGCAAATTCATGTTTTTCAGTGTTAAGAGTTTTGTCAAGTCATTCTAGGTTAGGTTAGGTAAGGTTTGTCAGGAAACAGGACAAGTGTTTCCTGACTCAGGTCATAGTTATATGATGACCCGCAGCTGGAGCTTTTGGCCATCTGACGGAGGCCTTCCACTTGCTTACCCCTCCACAAATTTAAAAATTAAGGTCATTTACTATGTAAGTTATTCTGTGGCAGGGGTTCTTAACTGGGGATGGCACGGGCGGCCCCCCATAGGAACACACCAAGAACACAACACAAAACTAAGGGAAATACTGTGTATTAATGTTGGGTACAAGGACACAAGTGCAACTAATGTCACATTTTATTGTGGCGACGTTTCGCTCTCTCCAGGAGCTTTGTCAGGCTCCTGGTGGATCAGGGTCTGATCAACGAGACTGTTACTGCTGAGTCTTCCTTCTTGGATCTTATTGTCTGGGTTATGCAGCGGCCCAAGGCGGGGCTCCCAGAGGAGTGAAACTCTCGAAACTCTTCAAAGGTATATCACAGGCATAACAATCACAGCCTGGTTGATCTGGCACCTGGTGAAGATACTTGTCCAGTTTCCTCTTGAAGACTTCTACACTTGTTCCAGCTTATTATATTGACATTTAGTGCCATTTATATAGTGGAACAATGTCTGCCATTTATATAGTGGAACAATGTCTGCCATTTATATAGTGGAACAATGTCTGCCATTTATATAGTGGAACAATGTCTGCCATTTATATAGTGGAACAATGTCTGCCATTTATGTAGTGGAACAATGTCTGCCATTTATATAGTGGAACAATGTTGCCATTTATATAGTGGAACAATGCCATTTATATAGTGGAACAATGTCTGCTATTTATATAGTGGAACAATGTCTGCCATTTATTAGTGGAACAATGTCTGCCATTTATATAGTGGAACAATGTCTGCCATTTATTAGTGGAGTTACCTTTGCTATTTATATAGTGGAACAATGTCTGCCATTTATGTTATGGAGTGAAGTCTATTATTTATGTAACTGAACATTACCCGCCGATTTCAGAGCCTCTAAAATTTCAGTCTCCCAGCAACCCTGTCTAATGGCATTATGAGGACCATTTTTACGTTCATAAATGGTAGTAATATTTTCCTCTCTTATTCCACTAAATCGATATATATATATATATATATATATATATATATATATATATATATATATATATATATATACATACATACATATACATACATATATATATATATATATATATATATATATATATATATATATATATATATATATATATATATATATATAATACGGAGAACTTCCCATTATTATATGTTTGCTCTCATAGGGTCGGAGACCCTTGGCTCATGGGAAAAAAGTGCATCTAAGTTCCTTAAGGAGCTGTGAAAATGACTCAAGGTAACTAGGGATCCCTGGCCTGCTAGTTTTCTGTTCCAGCGACTCAGTGCTGAGGTTCAGAGAGGTAATGCCTCCTGTATCCTGGGTACGACCCCAGCTCTGAGGGGCTGGATGAAATTTTTGCATTATAATCAGTGACAAACATTTAGCAATATGTACTAGACATGTATCTCTCACACCTCATGTACTGTATATGACATCTTTATACCAACAATGTATCTCTTAAATCTTAAGTACCATATTATGTAATATAATATACCTATTTGTAAACAAATGAAAATATGGGGTGGTAGGGGAAGTGGAATATTCAAATGGCTTCAGAATGAAATCCAAAATTCTTCCTCGGGTGTAAATCTTTTTAGCTCAAGTACTTTCACGCTTCTCAGTGCTTCATCAGGAGCTATGCAACGTTGCAAGAGTAATAACCGAAGAAATGAGATTATGCAAAAATCGGTAGCAAGCGACAGGGAGAGCTGAATGATAGTTCTAGGCCTTTCGTGTTGCAATCAACACGTCAGGAGCTTGCAATGCTCATCTGTGATCGTTTAGTCCCACGATGACTCGAGTCTGGAACATGTTTGCATAGTATAACAACATCGCTGAAACAGTCATTTGATCCACAGATGGCTCCAACTTCATCCTGTTCCATATTTGCTGGTCTCATAACAATAATAAATGATTTCAAATGAGGTGATGTAGGAAAAAGCTCTTAGCTTGTAAACAACGGTTGGTGAACTTAATTAGCTTTAAACAACGGAAGGAGCACTTAATTAGCGCGTAAACAACGGTAGGATCACTTAATTAGCTTGTAACAACGGTAGGAGCACTTAATTATACCCTTTAAAATCCATGTGTAGGAAAAAACTTTCCCTTCCATGATCCATCTCTCTCTACCCTTACCTTTCCCTCTCCTCCTTGCCCTTCCCTTCCGTTTACCCTCCGCTTCTCCATCCACCCAAAACGTGACGTTCTTTATCACTATTTGTTTCCTATTAATATCAAACGGTCTCACGAGTTGAGGGTAATTGACTTGCGTGTTTATGTCTTCAGTAACTTTGTATTACTTATTCTTTATGACATGACTGTATGCACCGTGCTGGGAGTGTCAGACACTGTGTGCTGGGAGTGTCAGACACTGTGTGCTGGGAGTGTCAGACACTGTGTGCTGGGAGTGTCAGACACTGTGTGCTGGGAGTGTCAGACACTGTGTCTGGAGTGTCAGACACTGTGTGCTGGGAGTGTCAGACACTGTGTGCTGGGAGTGTCAGACACTGTGTGCTGGGAGTGTCAGACACTGTGTGCTGGGAGTGTCAGACACTGTGTGCTGGGAGTGTCAGACACTGTGTGCTGGGAGTGTCAGACACTGTGTGCTGGGAGTGTCAGACACTGTGTGCTGGGAGTGTCAGACACTGTGTGCTGGGAGTGTCAGCACTGTGTGCTGGGAGTGTCAGACGGTGTGTGCTTGGGAGTGTCAGACACTGTGTGCTGGGAGTGTCAGACAGGTGTGTGCTGGGAGTGTCAGACACTGTGTGCTGGGAGTGTCAGACACTGTGTGCTGGGAGTGTCAGACACTGTGTGCTGGGAGTGTCAGACACTGTGTGCTGGGAGTGTCAGACACTGTGTGCTGGGAGTGTCAGACACTGTGTGCTGGGAGTGTCAGACACTGTGTGCTGGGAGTGTCAGACACTGTGTGCTGGGAGTGTCAGACACTGTGTGCTGGGAGTGTCAGACACTGTGTGCTGGGAGTGTCAGACACTGTGTGCTGGGAGTGTCAGACACTGTGTGCTGGGAGTGTCAGACACTGTGTGCTGGGAGTGTCAGACACTGTGTGCTGGGAGTGTCAGACACTGTGTGCTGGGAGTGTCAGACACTGTGTGCTGGGAGTGTCAGACACTGTGTGCTGGGAGTGTCAGACACTGTGTGCTGGGAGTGTCAGACACTGTGTGCTGGGAGTGTCAGACACTGTGTGCTGGGAGTGTCAGACACTGTGTGCTGGGAGTGTCAGACACTGTGTGCTGGGAGTGTCAGACACTGTGTGCTGGAGTGTCAGACACTGTGTGCTGGGAGTGTAGACACTGTGTGCTGGGAGTGTCAGACACTGTGTGCTGGGAGTGTCAGACACTGTGTGCTGGGAGTGTCAGACACTGTGTGCTGGGAGTGTCAGACACTGTGTGCTGGGAGTGTCAGACACTGTGTGCTGGGAGTTCAGACTGTCTGGGAGTGTCAGACACTGTGTGCTGGGAGTGTCAGACACTGTGTGCTGGGAGTGTCAGACACTGTGTGCTGGGAGTGTCAGACACTGTGTGCTGGGAGTGTCAGACACTGTGTGCTGGGAGTGTCAGACACTGTGTGCTGGGAGTGTCAGACACTGTGTGCTGGGAGTGTCAGACACTGTGTGCTGGGAGTGTCAGACACTGTGTGCTGGGAGTGTCAGACACTGTGTGCTGGGAGTG
The DNA here is from genome assembly GCA_009830355.1 of Cherax destructor. Classification (NCBI taxonomy): domain Eukaryota; kingdom Metazoa; phylum Arthropoda; class Malacostraca; order Decapoda; family Parastacidae; genus Cherax; species Cherax destructor. Next base: position 67,374 of record WNWK01008419.1, on the reverse strand, counting down.
TCAGACACTGCGTGCTGGGAGTGTCAGACACTGCGTGCTGGGAGTGTCAGACACTGCGTGCTGGGAGTGTCAGACACTGTGTGCTGGGAGTGTCAGACACTGTGTGCTGGGAGTGTCAGACACTGTGTGCTGGGAGTGTCAGACGGTGTGTGCTGGGAGTGTCAGACGGTGTGTGCTGGGAGTGTCAGACGGTGTGTGCTGGGAGTGTCAGACGGTGTGTGCTGGGAGTGTCAGACGGTGTGTGCTGGGAGTGTCAGACGGTGTGTGCTGGGAGTGTCAGACGGTGTGTGCTGGGAGTGTCAGACGGTGTGTGCTGGGAGTGTCAGACGGTGTGTGCTGGGAGTGTCAGACACTGCGTGCTGGGAGTGTCAGACACGGTGTGCTGGGAGTGTCAGACACGGTGTGCTGGGAGTGTCAGACACTGTGTGCTCGCACAACTGTCAGCGCTTTCTTCAAGTTTTCTACTCCTGTTGTGCTGGTTGGGGCCTAGTTCCTGGGCCATTTGTGTATCCATATACTCTTGCGCTACCGTCCACAAGATGGATATGGGGTACACAATACACTAGTCGCTTCGGTGACAAAATCAATCAGTTGTCGAGGCTTTCCTGGTAGGTTACCTGTAGTGGGCTCGAAGGGCCACTTCCCGCGGGGTAAGTGGCCCCCTGGGTGCCAGCCTGACCAGTCAGGGTGTTGGTGACTTCACTGTATGCACCACAGACTGGCTGATCACAAACTGTCTTGAGGAACTTATCGAGTTCCTCCTTGAAGACATCCAGGGGTTTGTTGATGAGTCCCATTTATACGATGGGAGGAGGCTGAAGAGTCGTGGCCCTTTACATTGATTGAGTTCTCTCTGAGTACTCAACTTGTCCCTGCTTTTCGTAGGAAGTGTTTTACGCCGTTTGTCAAGCCTTGATTTCTTATAGAGTGATTTCAGTGTACAGATTTGGGATTAATCCTCCAGAATCTTCAAGATGTTGGTTATGATGTATCTTTTTCGCCTACATCCTAGAAAATACAGGTCACGGGCTTCTAGCAGAAACAGCCTGGTTCACCAGGCAAGCACCAGACGAGACTGGCCCATGGTCGGGGTCCGAGAATAGTGAAACTCTCGAAACTCATCAAAGGTATATCAAAGGTAATTTAGGTGCTTGACTGATGTTATACAAATTGTGAATATTCTCTACTTAATCCATTCAAATTTCGCCTGCCTTAAAAGCGGCTATTTGTATACATAAATATTCCAGGAGAGACGACAAGTGACGTGTAGAGTATTATTATTGACTTGGAATCTCTTACCTTTGATATTCCTTTGAAGAGTTTCGAGAATATCTACTCTCTGAGCCCGGCCATGGGCCAGGCTCGTCTGGTGCTTGCCTGGTCAACCAGGCTGTTGTTGCTGGAGGCCCGCTGCCCTACATAACCATCACAGCCTGGTTGATCTGGCACCTAGTGAAGATACTTGTCCAGTTTCCTCTTGAAGGCTTCTATACTGGTTCCAGCCGTGTTTCTGATATCTTCTGGTAAGATGTTGAATAGTCTGGGACCCCGGATGTTAATACAGTGCTCCCGTATTGTCCCCACCGCACCCCTGCTCTTCTCTGGGTTTATTTTACACTTTCTCCCATATCTCTCATATATCTGTTGAAGGTTTGCAGAGATAAATGAGGTAAGTTACACAGTGCATTTTTACGAGTAAATGATGAATAGAACACTTGACACATCAGCAGCACCCCCGTCAGCAGCTGTCGACGTGCTGGCGACAGCTGAGCTAGGCACATCTGGGGTGGCGACAGCTGAGCTAGGCACATCTGGGGTGGCGACAGCTGAGCTAGGCACATCTGGGGTGGCGACAGCTGAGCTAGGCACATCTGGGGTGGCGACAGCTGAGCTAGGCACATCTGGGGTGGCGACAGCTGAGCTAGGCACATCTGGGGTGGCGACAGCTGGAGTGGCCACGAGCGTGCTGGCCACAGCTGGAGTGGCCACGATCGTGCTGGCCACATCTGGAGTGGCCACAGGGGAAATGATCATAGATGGTGAGGTCGTCACATACGTAACTGTGGGTGTGGTGACGACAGATGTATATATAGGCGCAGGCTTGCTCAATGTGGCCACAGTAGTGGTGGTGGCCACAGTGGTGGTGGTGGCCACAGTGGTGGTGGTGGCCACAGTGGTGGTGGTCACAGAGGTAGTGGTGGTGGCCACAGTGGTGGTGGCCACAGAGGTAGTGGTGGTGGCCACAGATATGTCACCTCGTTTACGCTTTTTCGATGCTGTACGTTGGCCACTTGAGGTGGCCACATCTGGAGTGGCCCTGGACGTGCTGGCACGTGAATGAACTGAAGAAATATTCATAAATCCACCAACTGAGAGTGTTGGTAAATAATTAGGTCGTCGAGTATTTTCCAAGACTATATTATCATCTTAGTTTTACACAAACCACAATGATCAGTGTAGATGTTATCGTACAGCAGCTCACTGCAAGTTCACTCTTATTTAAAGGATGTAAATAAGACTGCGAACCACAGGCGGATTTTATGTATAGGAAATATTTACTCATAAAAGAATCAGTAGGTGTATTGAAGTTTTCTTACCCGTCCAGCCGGGTTCTTTATTGTGTCAGACAAACTCTTCTGCCACTCCAGAGAATATATTTTAGCTCTTCTATTAAACCAAGAAGTATATATTAAACCAAGCAGTATGTATTAAACCAAGCAGTATGTATTAAACCAAGCAGTTTGTATTAAACCAAGCAGTATGTATTAAACCAAGCAGTATGTATTAAACCAAGCAGTATGTATTAAACCAAGCAGTATGTATTAAACCAAGCAGTATGTATTAAACCAAGCAGTATGTATTAACCAAGCAGTTTGTATTAACCAAGCAGTTTGTATTAACCAAGCAGTTTGTAAAAAAACAAGCAGTATGTATTAAACCAAGCAGTATACATTAAACCAAGCAGTATGCATTAAACCAAGCAGTATGTATTAAACCAAGCAGTATGTATTAAACCAAGCAGTATGTATTAAACCAAGCAGTATGTATTAAACCAAGCAGTATGTATTAAACCAAGCAGTATGTATTAAACCAAGCAGTGTGTATTAAACCAAGCAGTGTGTATTAAACCAAGCAGTGTGTATTAAACCAAGCAGTATGCATTAAACCAAGCAGTATGTATTAAACCAAGCAGTATGTATTAAACCAAGCAGTATGTATTAAACCAAGCAGTATGTATTAAACCAAGCAGTATGTATTAAACCAAGCAGTATGTATTAAACCAAGCAGTATGTATTAAACCAAGCAGTATGTATTAAACCAAGCAGTATGTATTAAACCAAGCAGTATGTATTAAACCAAGCAGTGTGTATTAAACCAAGCAGTGTGTATTAAACCAAGCAGTGTGTATTAAACCAAGCAGTATGCATTAAACCAAGCAGTATGTATTAAACCAAGCAGTATGTATTAAACCAAGCAGTATGTATTAAACCAAGCAGTATGTATTAAACCAAGCAGTATGTATTAAACCAAGCAGTATGTATTAAACCAAGCAGTATGTATTAAACCAAGCAGTATGTATTAAACCAAGCAGTATGTATTAAACCAAGCAGTATGTATTAAACCAAGCAGTATGTATTAAACCAAGCAGTATGTATTAAACCAAGAAGTATGTATTAAACCAAGCAGTATGTATTAAACCAAGCAGTATGTATTAAACCAAGCAGTATGTATTAAACCAAGCAGTATGTATTAAACCAAGCAGTGTGTATTAAACCAAGCAGTGTGTATTAAACCAAGCAGTATGTATTAAACCAAGCAGTATGCATTAAACCAAGCAGTATGTATTAAACCAAGCAGTATGTATTAAACCAAGCAGTATGTATTAAACCAAGCAGTATGTATTAAACCAAGCAGTATGTATTAAACCAAGCAGTATGTATTAAACCAAGCAGTATGTATTAAACCAAGCAGTATGTATTAAACCAAGCAGTATGTATTAAACCAAGCAGTATGTATTAAACCAAGCAGTATGCATTAAACCAAGCAGTATGTATTACACCAAGCAGTATGTATTAAACCAAGCAGTATGTATTAACCAAGCAGTTTGTATTAACCAAGCAGTTTGTATTAACCAAGCAGTTTGTAAAAAAACAAGCAGTATGTATTAAACCAAGCAGTATACATTAAACCAAGCAGTATGCATTAAACCAAGCAGTATGTATTAAACCAAGCAGTATGTATTAAACCAAGCAGTATGTATTAAACCAAGCAGTATGTATTAAACCAAGCAGCATGTATTAAACCAAGCAGTATGTATTAAACCAAGCAGTATGTATTAAACCAAGCAGTGTGTATTAAACCAAGCAGTGTGTATTAAACCAAGCAGTGTGTATTAAACCAAGCAGTATGCATTAAACCAAGCAGTATGTATTAAACCAAGCAGTATGTATTAAACCAAGCAGTATGTATTAAACCAAGCAGTATGTATTAAACCAAGCAGTATGTATTAAACCAAGCAGTATGTATTAAACCAAGCAGTATGTATTAAACCAAGCAGTATGTATTAAACCAAGCAGTATGTATTAAACCAAGCAGTATGTATTAAACCAAGCAGTATGTATTAAACCAAGCAGTATGTATTAAACCAAGCAGTATATATTCCTAACAGATCAAATAAAATAGTCAAATAAAATTGATCTAAACTGATAAAGAGAAGACAATTTTTGTAAATAAAAGGGCCTTTGCTGGTTAATTAAAAGAGGAGTGGGTCACCTACTGGACTAAAATAGCCAATTCAAGAAAGAAAGAAAAAAAAAGGGATAAAGGAAAATAGGGAATATGAATAACAAAAAAGGCACAATACCGTGACTGGAACAATACACACACAACCCGCACATATAAAAAGAGAGGAGCTTACGACGACGTTTCGGTCCGACTTGGACCATTTACAAAGTCACACTGACACGAAGGACAGGTGGAAGGGGTATTTATAGGCAGCAGACAGGGGAGGGCACAAGAAAGTGGTGGAGGGGTAATAATGGAGGAAGTAGTGGTAGTGGTAGTGGAGTCAGTCATAAACTAGGAAAGGAGCACTGCAATGACGCTGGCGGCCCGCAAGGGTAAGAACAAGAACACAGTGGGGAAAAATTAAAATAAAATAGAGGACAAATACAAGGCAAAAGAAAAGAAAAGAAAGAGAACCCAGAGGAGAAAGGAGAAGGGGGAAGAGAAAGAAGGGGAAGGAATCAGGTTAAGTCTCCTTTTATATGTGCGGGTTGTGTGTGTAGGGAATATGAAATAAAACTTAGGAGAACAACATGACGTTCAATGGTGATAAGTTTCAGCTGCTGAGGTATGGAAAGAATGAAGAACTCAAAAGGAACAATGTATACAAAACTCAAGAGGGTCACCACATAGAACGAAAGGAACACGTAAAGGACTTGGGAAAAATTATATCTGCAGATCTTTCTTTTAAAGACCATAACAAGACAAAGATCACGACAGCCAGGAAGATGACGGGGTGGGTATTGAGAACTTTCAAAACAAGGGAAATAATGCCGATGGTGACACTCTTCAAATCGCTAGTGCTCCCTCACTTAGAATACTGCTCAGTGCTGACGGCCCCGTTCAGGGCAGGAGAAATATCAGAGCTGGAACAAATCCAGAGATCGTTTACGGCTCACATTGAGCCATTGAAACATCTAAATTATTGGGAACGACTTCAAGTCTTGAACATGTACTCATTGGAGCGGAGGAGAGAGAGATACATGATAATATATACTTGGAAAGTACTCGAAGGCCTGGTCCCAAATCTGCACACTGCCATAACAACATACTGGAGCGAGAGATATGGGAGAAAGTGTAAAATAAACCCAGTGAGGAGCAGGGGTGCGGTGGGAACAATACAGGAGCACTGTATTAACATCCGGGGTCCCAGACTATTCAACATCTTACCAGAAGATATCAGAAACACTGCTGGAACCAGTGTAGAAGCCTTCAAGAGGAAACTGAACAAGTATCTTCACCAGGTGCCAGATCAACCAGTCTGTGACGGATATTTGGGGCAGCGGGCCTCCAGCAGCAACAGCTTGGTTGACCAGGCAAGCACCAGACGAGCCTGGCCCATGGTCGGGCTCAGAGAGTAGAGAAACTCTCGAAACTCTTCAAAGGTATATCAAACGTAAGGTAGCATCATAGATGTGAAAAGTTACCTAGCATCACAAGTTTTTTTCCCCATAGAATCGTCTAAAATTCATGAAATGGCTAATATATTGTGTTTCCCAAGACCCAGCAAGTAGTTCACAGAAGCCATTTGTTTCTCTTGTAAGAGACACAAGTTCTATGTATTTATAATAATTATAATAATAATAATATCTTTATTTACTACCAGTACATGTACAAGGTATACAGACCATAGCTGACATCAATCACATACTACTATATAGAAAGTCCCTTGTTATGCTGAGCATTTCCCACAAATTAGGTCAGTTTTGTCACAGGATGCGACCCACACCAGTCCACTAACACCCAGGATGCGACCCACACCAGTCCACTAACACCCAGGACGCGACACACACCAGTCCACTAACACCCATAATGCGACCCACACCAGTCCACTAACACCCAGGATGCGACCCACACCAGTCCACTAACACCCAGGATGCGACCCACACCAGTCCACTAACACTCGGGATGCGACCCACACCAGTCCACCACCACCCAGGATGCGACCCACACCAGTCCACTAACACCCAGGATGCGACCCACCAGTCCACTAACACCCAGGACGCGACACACACCAGTCCACTAACACCCATAATGCGACCCACACCAGTCCACTAACACCCAGGATGCGACCCACACCAGTCCACTAACACCCAGGATGCGACCCACACCAGTCCACTAACACTCGGGATGCGACCCACACCAGTCCACCACTACCCAGGATGCGACCCACACCAGTCCACTAGCACCCAGGATGCGACCCACACCAGTCCACTAACACCCAGGATGCGACCCACACCAGTCCCCTAACACCCAGGTACCCATTTTACTGATGGGTGAACATAGTCAACCGGTGTAAGGAAACACTTGTAATGTTTCACCCTCCGTAGGAATCGAACCCGGAAATAATTCGTAGATAATTTATCAGTTGTCATACGAAGTTAATAATATCTCATCCAAGTCTATGTGATACATCAATCCTCACCAGGATGTGCAGGATCTACAAAGCAACTTGTATTAAGCACATAGTGCTTAATAGACCTTACACTCTGAGGTCCGGAGATCGAATCTCCTCCCGTATGGCTGGAAACATTAGGGACGCGTTTCCGTAAGACACCTGCTGTCCCTGTCCACTCATCAGTTTAAAATGGGTAACTGGGTGTTAGTGGACTGGTGTGGGTCCATCTGGTGTTGTGGATTGTGTGGGTCCATCTGGTGTTAGTGGACTGGTGTGTCATCCTGAGTGAGAAACTGGTGTGGGTCGCATCTGTGTAGAGACTGGTGTGGTCATCCTGACAAACTGACCTAATTTGCTGGAAATGCTCAACATAACAAAGGACTTTCTATATAGTAGTATGTCATTGATGTCAACTGTATTCCTTGTACATGTACTGGTAGTAAATAAATAAATTATAATTATTATTGTTATTGATATTATTATTATTATTATTATTATTATTATTATTATTATTATTATAGTGATCACTAACTACTCCACTGGGAGTAACAAGCCTCGATACGCAGTACAGCACCTGTCGACTTTCCATTAACTCTATTATGGGCACTGCCGGCTTTGTAAACAAACCGGTGTCTTCTCTCTTGACGAAGCTATTAGCGCAATACCAGATCAGATCTCCTGGTTGTACTTTCAACAACACTGAAAGGTAGATCCTCAGTGATAACTCAGACACGTTATACATAAACAATAACAGATGTAAAATTGTTGGGGAGTCAGTGTAGATGTAGCAGTTAACCCTGTCAAGGTGGGGAGTCAGTGTAGCTGTAGCAGTGATCCCTGTCAAGGTGGGGAGTCAGTGTAGCTGTAGCAGCGAACCCTGTCAAGGTGGGGAGTCAGTGTAACTGTAGCAGTGAACCCTCTGTCAAGGTGGGGAGTCAGTGTAGCTGTAGCAGTGAACCCTGTCAAGGTGGGGAGTCAGTGTAGCTGTAGCAGTGAACCCTGTCAAGGTGGGGAGTCAGTGTAGATGTAGCAGTGATCCCTGTCAAGGTGGGGAGTCAGTGTAGCTATAGCAGTGAACCCTGCCAAGGTGGGGAGTCAGTGTAGCTATAGTAGTGAACCCTGTCAAGGTGGGGAGTCAGTGTAGCTATAGTAGTGAACCCTGCCAAGGTGGGAAGTCAGTGTAGCTATAGTAGTGAACCCTGTCAAGGTGGGGGAGTCAGTGTAGCTATAGTAGTGAACCCTGTCAAGGTGGGGAGTCAGTGTAGCTATAGTAGTGAACTCTGTCAAGGTGGGGGAGTCAGTGTAGCTATAGTAGTGAACCCTGTCAAGGTGGGGAGTCAGTGTAGCTATAGTAGTGAACCCTGTCAAGGTGGGGAGTCAGTGTAGCTATAGTAGTGAACCCTGTCAAGGTGGGGAGTCAGTGTAGCTATAGTAGTGAACCCTGTCAAGGTGGGGAGTCAGTGTAGCTATAGTAGTGAACCCTGTCAAGGTGGGGGAGTCAGTGTAGGTGTAGCAGTGAACCCTGCCAAGGTGGGGAGTCAGTGAGCTATAGTAGTGAACCCTGTCAAGGTGGGGAGTCAGTGTAGCTGTAGCCGTGAACCCTGCCAAGGTGGGGAGTCAGTGTACCTATAGTATTGAACCCTGTCAAGGTGGGGAGTCAGTGTAGGTGTAGCAGTGAACCCTGTCAAGGTGGGGGAGTCAGTGTAGGTGTAGCAGTGAACCCTGTCAAGGTGGGGGAGTCAGTGTAGCTATAGTAGTGAACCCTGTCAAGGTGGGGAGTCAGTGTAGGTGTAGCAGTGAACCCTGTCAAGGTGGGGAGTCAGTGTAGGTGTAGCAGTGAACCCTGTCAAGGTGGGGAGTCAGTGTACCTATAGTATTGAACCCTGTCAAGGTGGGAGTCAGTGTAGGTGTAGCAGTGAACCCAGCCAAGGTGGGGAGTCAGTGTAGGTGTAGCAGTGAACCCTGTCAAGGTGGGGAGTCAGTGTAGCAGTGAACCCTGTCAAGGTGGGGAGTCAGTGTAGGTGTAGCAGTGAACCCTGTCAAGGTAGGGAGTCAGTGTAGCTATAGTAGTGAACCCTGTCAAGGTGGGGAGTCAGTGTAGGTGTAGCAGTGAACCCTGTCAAGGTGGGGGAGTCAGTGTAGGTGTAGCAGTGATCCCTGTCAAGGTGGGGAGTCAGTGTAGGTGTAGCAGTGAACCCTGTCAAGGTAGGGAGTCAGTGTAGGTGTAGCAGTGAACCCTGTCAAGGTAAAGTATAGTTATCTGGGGATTTGCCTGAGGGTCAGGAAACGGAGGGAGAGTATTGCACTGTAACATCAGACACAATATCTTTCTGTATAAATTACCCGATTTGCATAAGTGTTGAGAAAGAGAAGAAACACTAGATGTAACACACAGGCATAATAAAAGAGGGAAGTGGGGGTGGAGGTAGAAACACACATGCATAACAAAACATTTGGAAGAAATACATATGTAAACACGATACAGGTGTGTCAGAAATACAACTGCAAAGTAACAGAGGTGAAGAATAGGAGAGAGTCTGTGATGTGTAACAGTACCCGGGGTCTACCTGCCGGTTACCCGGGGTCTACCTGCCGGTTACCCCGGAGTCTAGCTGCCGGTTACCCCGGAGTCTAGCTGCCGGTTGCTTCTAGGGTCAACGTCCCTGCTGTCCGGTTGTGAACTAGACCTTCCGGTATCTCAGGGCCTGATCAACCAGACTGTTACTGATCCGGCACTGACTTTAGGTATGTGTCCTGTACTGTTGAAGACAGTGATGGAACAGATCTGAAAATGCGGCATAGCCGTTCAGGTGTCGTTACTATTGTCTTATTTCGGAGATGGAACGATTACAAATGTAGAAACACTAAATATTGCTTCAGCGTGTGTTGCTTTGTCAGGTTCTGTTTGTAAAAATGGTGCTAGTATGGTTCTAGAAATAGCTGGTGGTGCTGATGGTTCAGCACCCAGACTCCCTCACATCACAACAAATAAAGTTCCGAAATGTGTTAATTTAGAGACTATTGAGGAAAATTAAGGCACACGGAATAGGAGGAGAAATTTTTTCCTGGACAGAGGCATGGTTGACAAATAGGCAGCAGAGAGTTTGCATAAATGGGGAGAAATCAGAGGGGAAGTGTCAGCAGGTGTTCCACAGGGGTCAGTATTGGGCCCTTGTTGTTCACAATCTACATAAACGACATAGATGAGGGAATAAATAGACATAAGCAAGTTTGCCGATGACACCAAAATAGGCCGTCCAATTCATTCAAATGAGGACATTAGAGCACTCCAGGAAGATTTGAATAGACTGATGCAGTGGTCGGAGAAGTGGCAGATGCAGTTTAATATAGATAAATGCAAAGTTCTAAATATTGGACAGGACAATAACCATGCCACATATAAACTAAATAATGTAGCCCTTAATACTACTGATTGCGAAAAGGATTTAGGAGTTCTGGTTAGCAGTAATCTAAAACCAAGACAGCAGTGCATAAGTGTTCGCAATAAAGCGAACAGAATCCTTTCCTTCATATCAAGAAGCATAAATAATAGGAGTCCTCAGGTTGTTCTTCAACTCTATATATCCTTGGTTAGGCCTCATCTAGATTATGCTGCACAGTTTTGGTCACCGTATTACAGAATGGATATAAATGCTCTGGAAAACGTACAAAGGAGGATGACTAAGTTGATTCCATGTATCAGAAATCTTCCCTATGAGGATAGACTTAGGGCCCTGAATCTGCACTCTCTAGAAAGACGTAGAATTAGGGGGGATATGATTGAGGTGTATAAATGGAAAACAGGAATAAATAAAGGCGATGTAAATAGCGTGCTAAAAATATCTAGTATTGACAGGACTCGCAGCAATGGCTTTAAGTTGGATAAATTCAGATTCAGGAAGGATATAGGAAAGCATTGGTTTGGTAATAGAGTTGTCGATGAGTGGAACAAACTCCCGAGTACAGTTATAGAGGCTAAAACGTTGTGTAGTTTTAAAAATAGGCTAGATAAATATATGAGTGGGTGCGGGTGGGTGTGAGTTGGTCCTGACTAGCTTGTGCTACTAGGTCAGATGCCGTGCTCCTTCCTTAAGTGAATGTAACCTGACCTGGCTGGGTCGGGGCATTGGCTTAAGCCGGTGGGAGACTTGGACCTGCCTCGCATGGGCCAGTAGGCCTGCTGCAGTGTTCCTTCTTTCTTATGTTCTTATGTTCTTATGTTAATAGGGAATGTCCAGAAATGCGAATGAAGAGTTCAGATCTGATTATCAACATCAGCATTGCCTATACTCTCACTAACCCATCTATCCTGCAATAGGTGTTTATATCTTACCCTAACTGCCTCCTTCACCTCTCTCTTACTTGCTGCTTCCCATCTACCTTTTACTCCCACTGTAGCTACAACTAAAAAGTGATCTGATATATCTGTGGCCCCTCTATAAACATGTACATCCTGAAGTCTACTCAACAGTCTTTTATCTACCAATACATAGTCCAACAAACTACTGTCATTACGCCCTACATCATATCTTGTATACTTATTTATCCTCTTTTTCTTAAAATATGTATTACCTATAACTAAACCCCTTTCTATACAAAGTTCAATCAAAGGGCTCCCATTATCATTTACACCTGGCACCCCAAACTTACCTACCACACCCTCTCTACATGTTTCTCCCACTTTAGCATTTAGGTCCCCTACCACAATTACTCTCTCACTTGGTTCAAAAGTTTCTATACATTCGCTTAAAATCTCAAAAAATCTCTCTCTCCTCTACACTCCTCTCTTCTCCAGGTGCATACACGCTTATTATGACCCACTTTTCGCATCCGACCCTTATTTTAATCTATATTATCCTTGAATTTATACATTTATATTCCCTCTTCTCTCTCCATAACTGATCCTTCAACATTATTGCTACCCCTTCCTTAGCTCTAACTCTCTCAGATATTTATTCCCACTGAAACTCCCCTACCCCCTTCAGAGCCAGGACATCCAACTTCTTTCCATTCATAACATTAACAATCATCTTTATCTTATCATCCGCACTACATCCACTTACACTCAAGCATCCCAGTTTTATAAAGTTTTTCTTCTCTTTTTTAGTATTTTCTACAGAAAGGGTTACTAGCCCCTTGCTGTCTACCAACCTACTACCACAGGACGGTAGTACCTCCCTGGGTGGTTGCTGTCTACCATCCTACTGTGTTGTATTATATGTGTAGGAGGATATCCAATAAATCCTTCAGCTGTATTGTCACTAATGCACAGTATTAATCTTACAGATGGGCCGCCGGTGATTAAGGAGCACCCTAGCAACGTAGTCGCACGTCGCAATGACCCAGTCACTCTCAACTGTGCTGCTTCAGGTGCCACCAGCATCAGATGGTTCCGTGACGGCAAGGAGGTTATTACATCTACACAAGACCCTCGCTCTCACCGTGTCCTCCTGCCTGCTGGTTCACTCTTCTTCCTCCGTGTCACTGCCGCCAGGAAGGACAGTGATACCGGCACATATTGGTGTGTGGCTTCCAATAATTATGGCGCTACACGCTCCCACAATGCTACCCTGACTGTGGCAATGCTTGCATATGAATTCCAAAGCCAGGCAGAACCTTTGGTGAAGGCCCGCATTGGAGACTCCGTCTCCTTACATTGCCAGCCACCAGTGGGCACTCCTTCACCAGAGCTGACCTGGCTGAAGGATGGCCGCCAGATGACTAATTCCAGCCGCATCAGTGTCACCCAGACTGGAGAGCTGGTCGTCAACCAGGCCATCCAGGAAGACTCAGCAACCTACACTTGTCGTGCCCGTAATGCTGCTGGAACAAGAGAATCCTCACCGACCCAACTGATTATCATGAGTAAGTGTTTACAAAACACACTTTTCATAAAACTGTATAAAATGCAAAAAAAGATCCATGTTTTACTAGTGCATTTTATTATGTGATATAATTCTGTGCATTATTGTATTTCTTCGTTATCAATTTCTTTTCATTTACTTACATTATGTTTCTGTTACTTTGAAGGAACATGTAAATATGGATTTACAGAGGACCCCCGGTTTATGTAATTAATTCTTCCAGAATGCTGTTCAAGTGCCGTTACCAAAGGAATTTGTTCCCATAAGGAATATTGTAAATTAGATAAGTTCTTTTAGACCTCCAAAAATGCACTTACAAAAGCACTTATAAAAATACACTTACATAATTGTTCGAGTTTGGAGCAGTACGTAAACCGGGGGTCCACTGTATACAGCCATGTTGACTATTATGTCTATTAATAAAGATAACTCTCCTCAGCTCCGCCCAGATTTGAGGAGAGACCAGCCAACATTACAAGCCCATCAGGAGTGCTAGTGGAGCTGAAATGTAGAGCAGAAGCGTCTCCCGCTCCTACAGTGACTTGGCGCAGGTTAGATGGAAAGATGCCACTGGGACGTGTCAGGATAGAGGAGCAGCATCAACGCTTAGTGTTGGAACATGTGACAGTAGATGAATCTGGCATTTATGTGTGTGAGGTGGAGAATGAAGCAGGTATTGCCATAGCACAGGCCACTGTTAAGATCGTCGATGCCCCTGAGTTGACAGATTCACTGCAGAACTTTCAGGTTATGGTTGGAGAGAAAGTAATGATTTCTTGCAATGTGAAGGGTGAGCCTCAGCCACTGGTACTGTGGCGCCTGCCCACATTAGACAGAACAGCTCTCCTAACTCCAGGCCAGACCAAGGGCCATTCTTCTGTGTCTGATGATGGTCGCTTTCTCATGCTAAAGAACGCAGCTAAAGAGGACAGTGGCACATACTACTGCTGGGGTGTGAGCAGTGGCGGGGGTGTGAAAGGACAGGCAGAAGTGATAGTTGTGTCAGCACTTCCACCACCAGTAATGGGCATCGAACCCAAAGATCTTACAGTTGCCCCAGGGGATATTGCTTCTTTCCCTTGTGAGGTAGTGAGTGAGGCAGCTGAAGCCACCATCTCCTGGTGGCACAGTCCAGCTGTTCACCTGCTTCCCCGTCAACTCTCCAAAGACTCTGTTTACCCCAGAATATCGCTTCCAGACAATGGTGCTCTCATCCTCAAGAATGTGAATCTAGATAACGCAGGCATCTATACCTGCCGTGCCACTGCAGTTACTGGCACTGTGGAGCAGGCAGCAGTACTGCGAGTAGAGCATTATGCTAAAGCAACTGAACCCTTGTTGCTGCCAGCACCTCCAACCAAGCCACGTCTAATATCAATGAACCAAACATCTGTGCAACTGAGCTGGCTTCCCAACTCTCAAGTGAGTGTAGAATCAGGTCAGTGGTACACCGTGGAGTACTGGAGACAGGGTTGGGATGAATGGCGGGTGGCTGATGCTGCTATGATGCCAGAGTCGTGTATTGTAAGTCACCTCACACCAGGACACACATACACTTTCCTGGTTCGTGCTGTCAACAGTCAAGGGGCGTCATTCCCGAGCCCCTGGTCAGACCCAGTGACCACCAACCTCCCTCGTGACCCCAACCTTACTCTGGAACAGGTGCGCCAGGCTCGCCGACGCCTCTCACGCCCCATAGTCACCCTCATCAATGCTACCATCACTGCCCCAGAGAGTGTGCTGCTCAACTATGAATTTCTGACCATGGCAGATGAGTCTGTGGAAGGCGTGTTGGTGTACTCAGTGGCCAAAGTGGGTTTGGTGCAAGTGGCTACTGTCCTGGGCACCTCTTCTTCTTCCCACCTCCTGCATCATCTGCACCCCAACACTCACTACACCTTCTTCATCGTCCCCTTCTGGCACAGCATCGAGGGAACTCCCAGCAACTCTCGCTCACTTATCACGCCAGAAGATGGTAAGTTATTACTTTTCTTACTGCTATTTCACTGTTCTTCTTAAATTGTATTAAACATTTTCTTGCCTAATACTTAATAAATCTAGAGATGATTAGGTTAAGTATTCCCTTGATGTCACTCACTTCCCTGCTCGTCCGCCATTGAGTGAAAGGTGCCAGGGAATCAACAAGCATAAAAATTATCACCAGAAAAAAAAGCCTGGCTATAACCATTACAGTTATGGTAATAAACAGGAGAATATATCGCCATTGACATGTAAAAATCAAAGCAGGGCTGTCGTGTGGCCATACGAGCCTGGCCCATGGCTGGGCTCAGAGTAGAGAAACTCGAAACTCTTCAAAGGTATACGATCCATTCTAAGGGGTAACTCATTTTTCTGGTGATTGTTGCATTATCATTCCACTCCACTTTCCAGGTTTACAAATACATAAATGCTAGATTTATTTACAGGATCTAGGAATTTATAAGGCATTTGAGTTATGATTTATTCAAGGTTATTTAATTTTGTTTTGTTTATTTAATCCCTTCTTGATACTAAATACATACATACAAAAAACTAATCTGAATATATCACCCATTTATAACATCACTAGAATTCATTACATAAGCAATGGACTGTATCGTAATCTTAGGACATTTAAAAGAGAACAGAACATTCTGTTCAAAGGCAGACCCCAGGAGGAACAATGCCTACTTGGGGATGTAAAACAAATTTAAATTAATTCCTAGACAATTAAATTGTAATCTGCAACCTATTGGGAGATGAATGGTCCAAGACAATAGGTCACAGGTTTAACTAGAGTAAAAAATATCAAATTCTTGTATATAAACCACTTCCTGATATCCACGCAGAATCGAAGCATTTAACATAACTGTAATGCTTTAGTTGGGCTGTCTATTTTCTGCTTTTCCTTTATTGCTTTCTTGTGCCCTTGGCACCTTTTGCTTGATGGGTTAGTGAAGAGATGGAAGCAAGTGCAACTTCATTTCTAGTTTCCATTTCCGATTTCCAATTACTTACTTAATGATCAAGGGTTAGTTGCAATGCCAAAGGTGCCTTGAGCAACTCATTCAATTCCTACGGTTGACTTACATGTGTTACATTGTAAAACACTTGGTCTGCACATCCCCATATAATTCTGCACTCTTTTTTGTCCCACTTTATACAAAGGATCTATACACACCCTCTGGCAGTCCCTAGGTACCTTCCACTCATTCATTTCTTTCTCTGAACAAATGTACCAACAACTCCAAAACTATATCCCCAAACTACTTTTAACATTTATGTTTTAATCCAATCTACCTCAGTTACTTTATTGCCTTTCATTCTACCTACTGCCTCATGTGTTAGAGTGAGGCAGACTCACTGTGTTAGAGTGAGGCAGACTCTGTGTTAGTGAGGCAGACTCTTGTGTAAGTGAGGCAGACTGTGTAGAGTGAGCAGACTCACTGTGTAGAGGAGGCAGACTCTCTGTGTTAGAGTGAGGCAGACACTCTGTGTTAGAGTGAGGCAGACTCTCTGTGTTAGAGTGAGGCAGACTCGCTATGTTAGAGTGAGGCAGACTCGCTGTGTTAGAGTGAGGCAGACTCGTGTGTTAGAGTGAGGCAGACTCACTGTGTTAGAGTGAGGCAGACTCGCTGCCTAACTCTAACAAAGACGCCTTGTCATCATATGTGCTTGGCCCTCCTCCTTTTTTCTACAACACTGCAAACTCCTGATGATGTGTTGGTTGCAACATGAAAGGCCTAGACCTATCATTTAATCCCCCGTGGTGTTTTGCACATACGTATACTATATATATACAGTGGACCCTCGGTTTTCGTCAATAATTAATTCCAGAAGGCTGTTTGAGTGCCGTTACCGAACGAATTTGTTCCCATAAGGACGAATGTAAGTTAGACTAGTCTGTTTCAGACCCCCAAAAATACACTTACAAAAGCACTTACAAAAATACACTTACATAATTCTTTGAGTTGGGAGTTGGCGACGATTAAGCCAAGCCAAGAATTTTGCCTATTCGTCTAGGTATTCTTTGTTGTATTAGCAAAATGATAATTTGTTCTTGCCATAAATCAGAGGAAGTCAATTTGAACATGAAAATATGTCATTAATTTGAAGCAATATTTAATATATTGAAGCTGGCCTATGTTACATGTAGCAGAATTTAGCTATAAAATTGTTAAAGTTAGGCTAAGTGAAGTAAGTTAGGTTAAGTGAAGTTTCTAAGTTAGGTTTGATCCAAAAATAGAACATTTTATATCATTGTAATGTAAAAAACATTATCAATCTGTAAGAATTTTCTGGAAAATTCCAATTTTTATTCAATATTTCGTAAACAATAGATGAGTAAACACTTATTAATTGTTTATCAATATATTTATTTCTCTGTTTTTCTTTTTAATAAATCTGTGGACGCTTAGGTATAGCAAAATCACTCCTCATTGTGACCCTGGTGGCTAAAGCTCTCGCTTTTAACATGTTTTCTTACACCTGTTGTCATGTTCACCTAGCAGCAAATAGGTACCTGGGTGTGGGTGGCATCCTGGGGGACAAGATTGAGGACCACAATGGAAATAAGACAGACAGTCCTCGATGACGCACTGACTTTCTTGGGTTTTCCTGGCTGGCTAACCCTCCAGGGTTAAAAATCCTCAGAAAATCTTATCATATCTTATCTTCCCTGATCATATATGCTGGTTTGTACTTAGTCTTTGGCACTCCCTACAGATGAGTGCCAAGATGTGGGGTTTTACCCCACATTCTATTTTGACGATATGGCACAGCTAACTTTATGAGTAGGTCCTGAGAACTTAAGTACCTGCTGGGACCTCAAAAAAAACTTTTGGGGATTTTTTTATAAGTTAATGTAACATTTTTTCTATTTTGATGTAAGAGTATTTATTGTTTTATTGTTTGTTTGTTGAGTTTGTATGTGTTTCCTTGAAATGGTATTAAACTCTTCAGGAAAATTTAGTTCTAATTTATTTTAATTTTTTCTCCTTGACAGTGCCTGCGTCTGCTCCTGGTGAGGTGCACGTGACAGTGCATGAGGAAGGCTCTGCACTAATTAGGTGGTCAAGTATAACTGCCGATAAAGCTCGAGGACTCTGCTGGGCTATCAGGTAATAATAAGTTATAATGGTAGCCAGACCACAGAGACGGTCGTGAGCCCCTGGCTGGAGGCTCGCGGCCTCCTGCCTGGTCGTCTCTATACTGTGCGCGTAGCGGCCCTCACGGGGCTGGCCTTGGGCCCTTTAGTGATCCATTTTTGCTGGATATAGGACACAGTGACACCCACAACATTCAGAGGGTCAACACAGTCGTTGATAATGGTGATTCTGTAATGTATGCACCACCGGCAGCCAGTCTGGCTGGTGTACCTTTTGATACCACTTAGTACTGTTGGTGTTCTTGGTTACTTTGCTGTATATCAAACGACTACACCAAAAGTCACCATCTTCCAGCCCCCCTAATACTGCCACTCTTTATCAGGACCCATCCTGCTACCCAGACCACCACTCGGTCAATATGTACAGTGAGCAGAAACTGTGGCGTCCCTCGGAAAGTGACAAAGACTCTAGTTTATCTTCAGCACGACTTCTGCACACAGATCAACTGGTAAATGAATATGCAGAGCCACGGGTTCAGGGGCTCAATGATTCAACAGAACCTTATGCAACCACTGCATTACTGGCACCCCCATCACTTTGTGATTCTTGGCAACATCACAGTAGTGAATCTGTCATGCAGGTCAACTGGGCTGCATTCCTGCCTCCTCCACCCACCTGTCCACCACCACTTGACTTAGGAGACACTGCTGGTGGCAGTGACCACCAGGAGTCCCACATGGCAGCCTCTGGCTTGCAGTATGACGACACGGGTAGATCAGAGCAGTATGAGCGCCCGTGTGATGCTGCTTCAGATATCACCTACGATGTGTATTCACACGTGACACCTGCTGATTGTCGAAATGGGTTCCTTGCTTTCAATACCTTACAGGACCGCAGCTGTCAAAAAGTAAGAGCCGACTGCCACCCATCACCTCTATAGAGGCACCACGCAGCAACACCCACTAGTACTCTTGTATTCTGTGTCTAGTGAATCTTACACATTACAAGTAACATAAACCAGTGTGGCCTCGACTAGCAGGCCCACCACTCAGGGACACAAGTCTGTAATGATGGAAAATTAAAGCTGGTGGTCACATCTCTAATCTTTTTTGCAGTGAAGATTGGTTCATTCTACAGATCAGTTGAGTAGTAACTCTCCACTTAACTAACTCAGCTAGATTTATTGTGCTTCACAATGGCTGCTAGGATGTCTATGACAATATTGCTGCAGAGTTCAGAATATAATGAAGAAGGTGTTTGGCGAGTAACTTCATTATTTCTTTCTAATGATGGTGGCATGGTATTTACATTGTATATATTTCAAATGATATGTCTTCCACAACCTCCACTCAGATCACAGCTCTTAAGATATTACACTTGCACCTCACTTTTTGTTGGTACATTTTTATTCTCATTAACAACATGAGAATATAATAACACTCAAAACCTCTGTCATGATGCATTTTTACTCTCCACATCATTTGTGACGGTACACTTAACATGGTGCACAGTGTAATGGTACACTTAACATGGTGCACAGTGTAATGGTGCACTTACACTATTCACAGTAACTGTGACAGTGCACTCCAAAACCATTATGAAGTTAAACTAAACTTTGTATCTACTCATGAAGAATTATATACTCTCATGAAATGCTCTGTGCATCCAACTGTTACACACACACACAATCTGGAACCCACACCTGGTCAAGCACGTAAAGAAATTAGAGAAAGTGCAAAGGTTTGCAACAAGGTTAGTTCCACAACTCAGGGGTCTGTCCTATGAAGAAAGGTTGAAGGAAATAGGACTAACAACACTGGAGGAAAGAAGGGTCAGAGGAGACATGATAACGACATACAAAATACTGCGGGGAATTGACAAGGTAGACAGTGACAGGATGTTCCAGAGAGGGAACACAGAAACAAGGGGACACAACTGGAAGCTGAAGACTCAGATGAGTCAAAGGGATGTTAGGAAGCATTTCTTCAGCCACAGAGTAGTATGGAAGTGGAATAGTCTAGAGAAAGATATAGTGGAGGCAGGAACCATACATAGTTTTAAGACAAGGTATGATAAAGATCATGGAGAAGGGAGAGCAGAGACCCAGTAGCAGACAATTAGGTGAGTACACACACACACACACACACACACACACTCACTCACTCACACACATGATAACGACATATAAGATACTGAGAGGAATTGACAAGGTGGACAGAGACAGAATGTTCCAGAGATGAGACACAGCAACAAGGGGACACAGTTGGAAGTTGAAGACTCAGATGAATCACAGAGATGTTAGGAAGTATTTCTTCAGTCACAGAGTGGTCGGGAAGTGGAATAGTTTGGGAAGTTATGTAGTGGAGGCAGGCTCCATACATAGCTTTAAGAAGAGGTATGATAAAGCTCATGGTGCAGGGAGAGTGGCCCAGTAGCGGGCAGTGAAGAGGCGGGGCCAGGAGCTATGAATCGACCCCTGCAACCACAACTAGGTGAGTACACACACACACACATAAGGTGGACAGAGACAGGATGTTCCAGAGAGGGGACAGAGAAACAAGGGGTCACAATTGGAAGTTGAAGACTCAGATGAGTCAAAGGGATGTTAGGAAGTATTTCTTCAGCCATAGAGTTGCCAGAAAGTGGAAGAGTCTAGCAAGTGATGTAGTGAAGGCAGGAACCATACATAACTTAAAGACGAGGTATGATATAGCTCATGGAGCAGGGAGAGAGAGAACCTATTAGCGGTCAGTGAAGAGGCGGGGGTCAGGAGCTAAGTCTCGACCTCTGCAACCACAATTAGGTGAGTACAATTAAGTGAGTACATCACAAATTTAATAAAACTTGCTTTTAATATTTATTATACTTCTAATGAACCTTCTATAAAGAATACAAACATGGCGCCAGGGTCACGATGGTGCCAGAGTCACCATGGTGCCAGGGTCACCATGGAAGCTGCTACACACAGAGGCCACCAGTCATTTTATATAGTCAAAGTATACAGCATCAGCCATCAACTTCAGTAATTTATTTTAGCCTTGTGACAAATATTACCAACTCTGCCATACGTCTGTCATTTCTTGCTAGTCATTCATTGTATATATATATGTAAATTGCAAATTATTTTTGTATTAAACATAGCAAAAGACATTTTGTTTTATATCCTATTGTTTAACATACATAGTAAGCCTCGGAGAAGTGGATAAAAAGGCTTCAAGGAAGAATATTTGTGTTTCTTCCTGAAGATATTTGAATATTCCACTACCACCCCATCTAATATAGTAAGTTATATTAGTAAGCTATATTAACTAAAGGAGTTATATTAGTTTCAGTCTATTTAACACAGAGGTATGAGAGTTGAAACATCAAAGATAAATCTATGTGTTATCTATTTAAGAGTAAATGTTGATAATGTTTATTACATTCAAAGGAAGTCATGGGTTATGAGCAGCCTTAACAGGAGAGGCGATTATCAGAAGAGGTTTTCCGTAATAATCCTGGACATTATTATTATTATAATCAAAAGAAGCGCTAAACCACAAGGGTTATAATCCTGGACAAAACCGTATCAATGTACTGCAGTGATGGGTGACTGTTATTCAAATATTCACATTTAGAAACACAAAGTCAATAAACACACACATGTCAAGAAACAACACCAGAATACAGTGGTACCCCGGATTTCGTACAGCTCCAAACTCGAACAATTATGGGAACAAATTCGTTCTGTAACGGCACTCGAACATCATTCTGGAACGAATTATTGACGAAATCCGGGGTACCACTGTATCTATCCATTACAGCATTTACTCTACAGTGACCAATACTGAACTACAACACAACTGGGTTAAGTCTGCCACTTTCTTCTCAACTCTTATGAGCTAAATCATGTTCCTTCCCTTTACCTCTCACCCTCGTAGCGTCTCTAGTTGATTCCAGGTCCAACATCTGTGGAATGTAACTTTAAAGGGGAATGAACAGAGCTGTGTCACCTTTGTGGGTTTAGCGTTTAGTTATAATTATAATAATTGGAATAGTGACAGTTTATATACTGGATTCTAAAAGAGAGACAGATTTGAGTACACTGTTGTTTACAACTTGAGTGTACAATCCATATGAGGGAATAAAAAAAAATTCGCTAATGACGAAATTAGGTTGACATTCCAATAACACCAGAAATCTTCATTAAGATTTTGATCAGATTACTGGATAAAAAAATTCGGCAGATGTTGATCAATGTGGAGAAATATATAATGTAATCATGATAGTGGTAATTCATGCCTCTGGGACAACGTGCATTTATGAATGGCTCATCACTTTGCGAAATTCATATTTGCAGGAAAAAACCAGTGTTTGATTGTTTACTTTGTGTGAAGTACAGAATATCTGAAAGTTAATGGGGTGCTTAAAAATGGGTACTTAAAATGGGGTGCTTAAAATAGGGTACTTAAAATGGGGTACTTAAAATGGGGTACATAAAATGGGGAGCTCAAAATGGGGTGCTTAAAATGGGGTACTTAAAACGGAGTGCTTAAAATAGGGTGCTTAAAATGGGGTACTTAAAATGGAGTGCTTAAAATGGGGCACTTAAAATGGAGTGCTTAAAATGGGGTACTTAAATTGGAGTGCTTAAAATGGGGTGCATAAAATGGGTGCTTAAAATGGGGTACTTAAAATGGGGTGCTTAAAATGGGGTGCTTAAAATGGGGTACTTAAAATGGGGTGCTTAAAATGGGGTACTTATAATGGAGTGCTTAAAATAGGGTACTTAAAACAGGGTACTTAAAATGGGGTGCTTAAAAAGGGGGGTGCTTAAAGTGACGCAATGTTACAGGAAAACAAAGTCCTGAATTCTTTCCATCTTCCCGGAGCTGTATGACCCATACGGGTTTAGCTCCCATGAATGAAATAGTAAACTGTTCGGAAAAAATTCTCAAGGGGAGGTTCCTTGTTGCTGGTGAGGCGCTCTTGATCTGGGAAAATGGATCTGAATACCTTCCATCCTCCCTCCCCTTCCCCACAGTCGCTGTATAACCCTACGGGTTTAGCTCTTCCCCATGATTATAATAATGTCCAGAAGAAACACTGATGCTGATGAAGGGCTCTTGATCCAAGAAATTGGACCAGCTCTCTCCCTTTCCTCCATCAAACCTACGATTTTAACGATTCCTCTGTGAATATAGTAACAACTCTCTTAAAATATTCACTAGTACAGTAAAAATAACCATCTTCAGAACTAGTCAGTAAAAATAGCCATGTTCAGAACTAGTCAGTAAAAATAACCATATTCAGAACTAGACAGTAAAAATAGCCATGTTCAGCACAAGACAGTAAACAAGGAAATGACGAATTCTGAGCAATAACTTCCACCAATGGCACGCAATATGTAATGAAAGGTTCGTAATAATATTAGGCTGTTTACATTGTAATTTACTCTTATTAAACTAACTTTTCTCCATGCACTAACTGTAGAATGATTCTTCCGGTGAGTTTCAAACCCTAGACGGCTTGATATTGCTCTCTGCCAAGTGTCACTTTGCCAGTAACGAAGAAAACGGCGTCACTTTGCCAGTAACGTAGAAAACGGTGTCACTTTGCCAGTAACGAAGAAAACGGCGTCAGTTTGCCAGTAACGAAGAAAACGGCGTCAGTTTGCCAGTAACGAAGAAAACGGCGTCACTTTGCCAGTAACGTAGAAAACGGCGTCAATTTGCCAGTAACGTAGAAAACGGCGTCAGTTTGCCAGTAACGTAGAAAACGGCGTCAGTTTGCCAGTAACGTAGAAAACGGCGTCAGTTTGCCAGTAACGAAGAAAACGGCGTCAGTTTGCCAGTAACGAAGAAAACGGCGTCACTTTGCCAGTAACGTAGAAAACGGCGTCAGTTTGCCAGTAACAAGAAAACGGCGTCAGTTTGCCAGTAACGAAGAAAACGGCGTCACTTTGCCAGTAACGTAGAAAACGGCGTCAGTTTGCCAGTAACGTAGAAAACGGCGTCAATTTGCCAGTAACGTAGAAAACGGAATAAATCAATTTTACTTTCCATGTAATATTTTTCAATGTGTGATGGGATCGGAGTCAAACCTCCCCCTCCGTTTCTGTCTTAGCTGCCATTTACGCAACATTTCACTTCGATCCCTCGGCTTTTCTTTTCCCCGTTGTTCATGAAAGTTTTAAACAATACCAGTGTCTCAGAGAAATCTTGAAAAATTAAGAAAAGGAATTTAAAATTAGCTAAGCAAGGTTTAAGAGGGAGGAGACGCATCATGGGATGTCCATAACAACAATGCGCTAGCCAGGGTTCGAACCCATGTGTTACTGACCCGTCATTGTGAGCGAGAATCACATGACGCCTTAAACCACAGGACCACCCAATCCTACAAGAACCAAGCACCCAGCGGCGTTAGGTGCTTGGTTTCCAGGGGTCGACGCCCCTGCTGCCAGGTCCCAGAGAGGGCTTCAGGTAGACTAGGTCCTGATTAACCAGGCTGTTACTACTGGCTGCAGGCAGTTCCGGAACCACAGCCCGGCTCATCAGGAACTGACCTAAAGATCTTATCTAGTTCCCTCCTGAAGAAAACCCGGGAGTTTCTGTTGATGACAGGAGACTGTTGAATAGTCCTGGGTTTCCTTCAAGAAGGAACTGGATAAGTTCCTTAGGTCAGTTCCTGATTTGCCAGGCTGTGGTTCCTGAACTGCCTGCACCCAGTAGTAACAGCCTGGTTAATCAGGTCCTGATCTACCTGAAGCCATCTCTGGGACCTGGCAGCAGGGGCGTCGACCCCCGGAAACATCCTTAAGAGCATTAATTCTGAGTTTATGGACATCCCATGACGCGTCTCCTCCCTCTTAAAACTTGCTAAGCTAATTTTAAATTCCTTTAAATTTACAAGATTTCTCTAACAAAATTAAGAATTATGCAAAACTGAAAAATGTACAACTTTCCCTTAAACACATCATATATAAAGACGGGTCGTGGAAACGTTAAGTTCCGTATATAAAAACGGGTCGTGGAAACGTTAAGATTCGTATATAAAAACGGGTCGTGGAAACGTTAAGATCCGTATATAAAAACGGGTAGTGGTAACGTTAAGATCCGTATATAAAAACGGGTCGTGGAAACGTTAAGATCCGTATATAAAAACGGGTCGTGGAAACGTTAAGATCCGTATATAAAAACGGGTCGTGGAAACGTTAAGATCCGTATATAAAAACGGGTCGTGGTAACGTTAAGATCCGTATATAAAAACGGGTCGTGGAAACGTTAAGATCCGTATATAAAAACGGGTCGTGGTAACGTTAAGATCCGTATATAAAAACGGGTTGTGGAAACGTTAAGATCCGTATATAAAAACGGGTAGTGGAAACGTTAAGATCCGTATATAAAAACGGGTCGTGGTAACGTTAAGATCCGTATATAAAAACGGGTCGTGGTAACGTTAAGATCCGTATATAAAAACGGGTCGTGGTAACGTTAAGATCCGTATATAAAAACGGGTCGTGGAAACGTTAAGATCCGTATATAAAAACGGGTCGTGGAAACGTTAAGATCCGTATATAAAAACGGGTTGTGGAAACGTTAAGATCCGTATATAAAACGGGTAGTGGAAACGTTAAGATCCGTATATAAAACGGGTCGTGTAACGTTAAGATCCGTATAAAAAACGGGTCGTGGAAACGTTAAGATCCGTATATAAAAACGGGTCGTGGAAACGTTAAGATCCGTATATAAAAACGGGTCGTGGAAACGTTAAGATCCGTATATAAAAACGGGTCGTGGAAACGTTAAGATCCATATATAAAAACGGGTCGTGGTAACGTTAAGATTCGTATATAAAAACGGGTCGTGGAAACGTTAAGATCCGTATATAAAAACGGGTCGTGGTAACGTTAAGATCCGTATATAAAAACGGGTCGTGGTAACGTTAAGATCCGTATATAAAAACGGGTCGTGGAAACGTTAAGTCCCATATCAGGACTTAAAAACAATTCCAGAGTTGCCAAATATACTCAGGAACGGTGTTTACTTCCTCCTTCAAAGTGCTTGATTGCGTCTTGAGAATGATTCATCTGATCGGTTTCAAATTTTTCACTGCTGGTGAATTAGAACTTGAGAATGGTTCATGGAACAATTGAGCTAATGATGCACTCAGGAATGACACTGCCACCGTAAACCATTATTATTATTATTATTATTATTATTATTATTATTGTTATTATTATTATTATTATTATTATTATTATTATTATTATTATTATTATTATTATTATTATTATTATATTACACGAGTTGCGCTAAATCCATGTGGGTAATTCAGAATGTGGTGAGTGTGTGGAGTGTGTGGTCAGTGGCCACGAGTGGTGTAAGTGTCCACAAGAGTGGGGTCAGTGTCCACAAGAGTGGGGTCAGTGTCCACAAGAGAGGGGTCAGTGTCCACAAAAGTGTGGTCAGTGGCCACAAGAGTGTGGTCAGTGTCCACAAGAGTGGGGTCAGTGTCCACATGAGTGGGGTCAGTGTCCACAAGAGTGTGGTCAGTGTCCACAAGAGTGTGGTCAGTGTCCACAAGAGTGGGGTCAGTGGCCACAAGAGTGGGGTCAGTGTCCACAAGAGTGGGGTCAGTGTCCACAAGAGTGGGGTCAGTGTCTACAAGAGTGTGGTCAGTGGCCACAAGAGTGGGGTCAGTGTCCACAAGGGTGGGGTCAGTGTCCACAAGAGTGTGGTCAGTGTCCACAA
Source organism: Cherax destructor (assembly GCA_009830355.1). Taxonomy (NCBI): domain Eukaryota; kingdom Metazoa; phylum Arthropoda; class Malacostraca; order Decapoda; family Parastacidae; genus Cherax; species Cherax destructor. The sequence continues at coordinate 40,508 of WNWK01008419.1, read as the reverse complement.
GGGTGGGGTCAGTGTCCACAAGAGTGTGGTCAGTGTCCACAAGAGTGGGGTCAGTGTCCACAAGAGTGTGGTCAGTGGCCACAAGAGTGTGGTCAGTGTCCACAAGAGTGTGGTCAGTGTCCACATGAGTGGGGTCAGTGTCCACAAGAGTGTGGTCAGTGTCCACAAGAGTGTGGTCAGTGTCCACAAGAGTGTGGTCAGTGTCCACAAGATTGTGGTCAGCGGCCACAAGGGTGGGGTCAGTGTCCACAAGGGTGGGGTCAGTGTCCACAAGAGTGGGGTCAGTGTCCACAAGAGTGGGGTCAGTGTCCACAAGAGTGTGGTCAGTGGCCACAAGAGTGGGGTCAGTGGCCACAAGAGTGGGGTCAGTGGCCACAAGAGTGTGGTCAGTGTCCACAAGGGTGGGGTCAGTGTCCACAAGAGTGTGGTCAGTGGCCACAAGAGTGTGGTCAGTGTCCACAAGAGTGTGGTCAGTGGCGACAAGAGTGTGGTCAGTGTCCACATGAGTGGGGTCAGTGTCCACAAGAGCGTGGTCAGTGTCCACAAGAGTGTGGTCAGTGTCCACAAGAGTGGGGTCAGTGTCCACAAGAGTGTGGTCAGTGTCCACAAGATTGTGGTCAGCGGCCACAAGGGTGGGGTCAGTGTCCACAAGGGTGGGGTCAGTGTCCACAAGAGTGGGGTCAATGTCCACAAGAGTGTGGTCAGTGTCCACAAGAGTGTGGTCAGTGTCCACAAGAGTGTGGTCAGTGTCCACAAGAGTGTGGTCAGTGGCGACAAGAGTGTGGTCAGTGTCCACATGAGTGGGGTCAGTGTCCACAAGAGTGTGGTCAGTGTCCACAAGAGTGTGGTCAGTGTCCACAAGAGTGTGGTCAGTGGCCACAAGAGTGTGGTCAGTGTCCACAAGAGTGTGGTCAGTGGCCACAAGAGTGTGGTCAGTGTCCACAAGAGTGTGGTCAGTGTCCACAAGAGTGTGGTCAGTGTCCACAAGAGTGTGGTCAGTGTCCACAAGAGTGGGGTCAGTGGCCACAAGAGGTCACGCTGCCTGTCTACAGTTGTCAGCAGTGTGCAGTGTCGTAACTCTGGCTTACATCTGTCTAATATTACTCTCAGAGCTCAAGGTGTTAGAAGAGAATATTCTGCATCTCAAAGAGGAAAACAGAGAATTGAGAATAAACTTGGAATAGTGTAATAATGAGTGTGAAGTGGTTGGGGAGTAAGAGGAAACAGGTGAGGAGCCACACAAGTGGGGTAGTAGTAGTATTAACAGTGACTTCCGGTTACCAACGGAACATCTGAGGGAGTCTAATGGAGGAGTTGCCTTACAGGTAGGAAATAATCTGTCCTCCAGCACATGTGTTCTCCAGCACATGTGTTCTCCAGCACATGTGTTCTTCACTTGACATAATATTTGTCATTTTTAAACAGTATTTTCATAGTGTTTGATGTCTTAATTTCTTGTTTACTATAACTAGTAATTTGGGTATTGTTCCAGTCACGGTATTGTGAACAAAGAACAAATTATTCGTTCACATTGCCATTTTCGTAAATAATTTATAATTACGCCTTCATAAGATTACTAAATATGAAGATAGATTTAGAAATTTCGTTTTCTTACCTAACCTTAATTTACCTAACCTTAATTTACCTAACCTTAATTTACCTAACCTTAATTTACCTAACCTTAATTTACCTAACCTAATTTACTAACCTAATTTACCTAACCTTAATTTACCTAACCTTAATTTACCTAACCTTAATTTACCTAACCTTAATTTACCTAACCTTAATTTACCTAACCTTAATTTACCTAACCTTAATTTACCTAACCTTAATTTACCTAACCTTAATTTACCTAACCTTAATTTACCTAACCTTAATTTACCTAACCTTAATTTACCTAACCTTAATTTAGCCTAACCCAACTAAATATATTTTAGATCCGTTTACAATAATATAATAATAAACAAACACAAAGAAATATATTTTTTTCGTTATATATATATATATATATATATATATATATATATATATATTTATATATACATCTTTCTCAGTGTCTACCTGTCTCTCTCTCTCACTGCTCTTTGTCTGATTCTCACCACTGAGTCTCCTCTCTCTCCCCCTCCCCATTACATAGCTGTGCTAAATAAGGCTCTGCCCTTATAAAACACGCACGATACAAGGTATCAGTGAGTGAATCAGTGAATGCTTTTTACACATCCCTGACACCACTGGTAACAATGACCAGCCTTCCATCACTCCAGCCTTCCATCACTGACACCACAGGTAACAATGACCAGCCTTCCATCACTGACAACACTGGTAACAATGACCAGCCTTCCATCACTCCAGCCTTCCATCACTGACACCACAGGTAACAATGACCAGCCTTCCATCACTGACACCACTGGTAACAATGACCAGCCTTCCATCACTGACACCACTGGTAACAATGACCAGCCTTCCATCACTGACACCACTGGTAACAATGACCACCTTCCATCGAACATGGAACAATGACCACCTTCCATCACTGACACACTGGTAACAATGACCAGCCTTCCATCACTGACACCATGGTAACAATGACAGTGCCTTCCATCACTGACAACACTGGTAACAATGACCAGCCTTCCATCACTGACACACTGGTAACAATGACCAGCCTTCATCCTGGCACACTGGTAACAATGACCAGCCTTCCATACTGACACCTGGTACAGCCACCTTCCATCCCTGACACCACTGGTAACAATGACCAGCCTTCCATCCCTGACACCACTGGCAACAATGACCAGCCTTCCATCACTGACACCACTGGTAACAATGACCAACCTTCCATCCCTGACACCACTGGTAACAAAGACCAGCCTTCCATCCCTGACACCACTGGTACTGGCTATCATTGCAACTGGTAACAATGACCAACCTTCCATCACTGAACCACTGGTAACAATGTGACCAACCTTCCATCCTGGATACCACTGGTAACAATGACCAGCCTACCATCCCTGGATACCACTGGTAACAATGACCAGCCTACCATCCCTGGATACCACTGGTAACAATGACCAGCCTACCATCCCTGGATACCACTGGTAACAATGACCAGCCTACCATCCCTGGATACCACTGGTAACAATGACCAGCCTTCACCATCACTGACACCACTGGTAACAATGACATGCCTCCATCACTGAACCACTGGTCAACAATGACCAGCCTTTGCATCACTGACACTGGTAACAATGACCAGCCTTCCATCACTGACACCACTGGTAACAATGACCATGCCTTCCATCACTGACACACTGGTAACATGCCACCTTCCATCATGGCACACTGTAAATGCAATGCAGTTCATCATGCACCATGGTACAATGACCAGCCTTCCATCACTGACACCACTGGAACAATGACCAGCCTTCATCACTGACACACTGGTAACAATGACCAGCCTTCATCACTGCACCACTGGTAACAATGACCAGTCCTTCCATCCTGACACACGGTAACAATGGACCACCTTCCATCCTGACACCACTGGTAACAATGACACAGCCTTCCATCTGACACCACTGGTAACAATGACCACCTTCATCACTGACACCACTGGTAACAATGACCAGCCTTCCATCACTGACACCACTGGTAACAATGACCACCTTTCCATCCTGACACCACTGGTAACAATGACCAGTCTACCATCACTGACACCACTGGTAACAATGGACAGCCTACCATCCCTGGATACCACTGGTAACAATGGCTATGCCTGCCATGTCACACTTTGGTACACTGGTAACAATGACCGCCTTCACCTGGGGTTCTCCACTGGTAAACATGCCAGGCCTTCCATCTGGTCCACTGGTAATAATGACCATGTGTCCATCACTGGTATACTCGGTACAATGTACAGCCTTCCACTGTGTAGCTGTGCACTTGTGTACACTGTCAGTGCTCTACCTTCTACTGGATACCACTGGTAAATGACCAGCCTTCCATCACTGGATACCACTGGCTACATGATGCTCCATCCTGTGAATGGTACATGACCATCCATCTGACCACGGTACAATGACCTATCTGCACTGGAACAATGACATGTTCCATCTGACCACTGTAATGAACCTATCTGACACTGTAATGACCAGCCTCATCTGAACCATGGTAGCACTTCATCACCTGGTCATGCTAGTTTCTGCCACTGGTATGTCATCTGGTGCACTGGTGCAATGGCACTTTTGGTCATGGTTGCACCTCTGGTACTGGTAGTGTCACCTTCGTCTGGTATGGTACAATGTCGTGCATCTGTCACTGGTGTTGGCAGTTCCTGTCTGGTTCATGCGTCCTTGGTCCTGTTGGCACTCTGGTGCATGTGTGTCATTGGTTTGGCATGGTGCACTGTGGTGTTGGCTATGTTGGGTCACGTTGTGGTGTTGGCTATGTTGTGGTCACTGTTGGTGTTGCTATGTTGGTCACTGTTGTGGTGTTGGCTATGTTGTGTCACTGTTGTGGTGTTGGCTATGTTGGTCACTGTTGTGGTTTGCTATTGGTGTCACTTTGTGGTTGTTGTGTGTCACTGTTGTGGTGTTGGCTATGTTGTGTGTCACTGTTGTGGTGTTGGCTATGTTGTGTGTCACTGTTGTGGTGTTGGCTATGGTTGTGTGTCACTGTTGTGGTGTTGGCTATGTTGTGTGTCACTGTTGTGGTGTTGGCTATGTTGGTGTCACTGTTGTGGTGTTGGCTATGTTGTGTGTCACTGTTGTGGTGTTGGCTATGTTGTGTGTCACTGTTGTGGTGTTGGCTATGTTGTGTGTCACTGTTGTGGTGTTGGCTATGTTGTGTGTCACTGTTGTGGTGTTGGCTATGTTGGTGTCACTGTTGTGGTGTTGGCTATGTTGTGTCACTGTTGTGGTGTTGGCTATGTTGTGTGTCACTGTTGTGGTGTTGGCTATGTTGTGTGTCACTGTTGTGGTGTTGGCTATGTTGTGTGTCACTGTTGTGGTGTTGGCTATGTTGTGTGTCACTGTTGTGGTGTTGGCTATGTTGTGTGTCACTGTTGTGGTGTTGGCTATGTTGTGTGTCACTGTTGTGGTGTTGGCTATGTTGTGTGTCACTGTTGTGGTGTGGCTGTTGGTCACTGTTGTGTGTTGCTGTTGTGTGTCACTGTTGTGGTGTTGGCTATGTTGTGTGTCACGTGTGCTGTTGTCACGTTGGTGTTGGCTATGTTGTGTGTCACTGTTGTGGTGTTGGCTATGTTGTGTGTCACTGTTGTGGTGTTGGCTTGTGGTGTCACTGTTGTGGTGTTGGCTATGTTGTGTGTCACTGTTGTTGGTGCTGTGTTGTGTGTCACTGTTGTGGTGTTGGCTATGTTGTGTGTCACTGTTGTGGTGTTGGCTGTGTTGTGTGTCACTGTTGTGGTGTTGGCTGTTGTGTGTCACTGTTGTGGTGTTGGCTATGTTGTGTGTCACTGTTGTGGTGTTGGCTATGTTGTGTGTCACTGTTGTGGTGTTGGCTGTGTTGTGTGTCACTGTTGTGGTGTTGGCTATGTTGTGTGTCACTGTTGTGTGTGTTATGTGCTGTGTTGTGTGTCACTGTTGTGGTGTTGGCTATGTTGTGTGTCACTGTTGTGGTGTTGGCTATGTTGTGTGTCACTGTTGTGGTGTTGGCTATGTTGGTTCACTGTTGTGGTGTTGGCTATGTTGTGTGTCACTGTTGTGGTGTTGGCTATGTTGTGTGTCACTGTTGTGGTGTTGGCTGTGTTGTGTGTCACTGTTGTGGTGTTGGCTGTGTTGTGTGTCACTGTTGTGGTGTTGGCTATGTTGTGTGTCACTGTTGTGGTGTTGGCTGTGTTGTGTGTCACTGTTGTGGTGTTGGCTATGTTGTGTCACTGTTGTGGTGTTGGCTATGTTGTGTGTCACTGTTGTGGTGTTGGCTTGTTGTGTGTCACTGTTGTGGTGTTGGCTATGTTGTGTGTCACTGTTGTGGTGTTGGCTATGTTGTGTGTCACTGTTGTGGTGTTGGCTATGTTGTGTGTCACTGTTGTGGTGTTGGCTATGTTGTGTGTCACTGTTGTGGTGTTGGCTATGTTGTGTGTCACTGTTGTGGTGTTGGCTATGTTTGTGTGTCACTGTTGTGGTGTTGGCTATGTTGTGTGTCACTGTTGTGGTGTTGGCTATGTTGTGTGTCACTGTTGTGGTGTTGGCTATGTTGTGTGTCACTGTTGTGGTGTTGGCTATGTTGTGTGTCACTGTTGTGGTGTTGGCTATGTTGTGTGTCACTGTTGTGGTGTTGGCTATGTTGTGTGTCACTGTTGTGGTGTTGGCTATGTTGTGTGTCACTGTTGTGGTGTTGGCTATGTTGGTGTCACTGTTGTGGTGTTGGCTATGTTGTGTGTCACTGTTGTGGTGTTGGCTATGTTGGTCACGTTGTGGTGTTGGCTATGTTGTGTGTCACTGTTGTGGTGTTGGCTATGTTGTGTGTCACTGTTGTGGTGTTGGCTATGTTGTGTCACGTTGTGGTGTTGGCTATGTTGTGTGTCACTGTTGTGGTGTTGGCTATGTTGTGTCACTGTTGTGGTGTTGGCTATGTTGTGTGTCACTGTTGTGGTGTTAGCTATGTTGTGTCACTGTTGTGGTGTTGGCTATGTTGTGTGTCACTGTTGTGGTGTTGGCTATGTTGTGTCACTGTTGTGGTGTTGGCTATGTTGTGTGTCACTGTTGTGGTGTTGGCTATGTTGTGTCACTGTTGTGGTGTTGGCTATGTTGTGTGTCACTGTTGTGGTGTTGCTATGTTGTGTCACTGTTGTGGTGTTGGCTATGTTGTGTGTCACTGTTGTGGTGTTGGCTATGTTGTGTTCACTGTTGTGGTGTTGGCTATGTTGTGTGTCACTGTTGTGGTGTTGGCTTGTTGTGTCACTGTTGTGGTGTTGGCTATGTTGTGTGTCACTGTTGTGGTGTTGTATGTGTGTCACTGTGTGTGTTGTGTGTGTCACTGTTGTGGTGTTAGCTATGTTGTGTGTCACTGTTGTGGTGTTGGCTATGTTGTGTGTCACTGTTGTGGTGTTGGCTATGTTGTGTGTCACTGTTGTGGTGTTAGCTATGTTGTGTCACTGTTGTGGTGTTGGCTATGTTGTGTGTCACTGTTGTGGTGTTGGCTATGTTGTGTGTCACTGTTGTGGTGTTAGCTATGTTGTGTGTCACTGTTGTGGTGTTGGCTATGTTGTGTCACTGTTGTGGTGTTGGCTGTGTTGTGTCACTGTGGTGATGAGGTTCACCTTGTATGGGTGGGTGGTGGTGAGGTTTACCTTGTATAGGAGGGTGGTGGTGAGGTTTACCTTGTATAGGAGGGTGGTGGTGAGGTTTACCTTGTATGGGAGGGTGGTGGTGAGGTTTACCTTGTACGGGTGGGTGGTGGTGAGGTTTCCTGTATGGGAGGGTGGTGATGAGGTTTACCTTGTAGGGTGGGTGGTGGTGAGGTTTACCTTGTATGGGAGGGTGGTGGTGAGGTTTACCTTGTACGGGTGGGTGGTGGTGAGGTTTACCTTGTATGGGAGGGTGGTGATGAGGTTTACCTTGTACGGGTGGGTGGTGGTGAGGTTTACCTTGTATGGGAGGGTGGTGGTGAGGTTTACCTTGTATAGGAGGGTGGTGGTGAGGTTTACCTTGTATGGGAGGGTGGTGGTGAGGTTTACCTTGTATGGGTGGGTGGTGGTGAGGTTTACCTTGTATGGGAGGGTGGTGGTGAGGTTTACCTTGTATGGGAGGGTGGTGGTGAGGTTTACCTTGTACGGGTGGGTGGTGGTGAGGTTTACCTTGTATGGGAGGGTGGTGGTGAGGTTTACCTTGTACGGGTGGGTGGTGGTGAGGTTTACCTTGTACGGGTGGGTGGTGGTGAGGTTTACCTTGGTACGGGTGGGTGGTGGTGAGGTGGTGTCGTCATGACAATGGACAGTATTGGGACTATGGGGCTGACCCACAATTGCCCACTTTAACCAAAAATGAAAAAAATATATTATTTGGACATTAATAAAATATTAATTTGGTCTTTAACATGAAGGTAATCTTTACAAAATGATTAAATTAAATTACAGAGGGTAATCTAACTAAATTTAGTATTCCTGGAGGGTTTTCCGGGGGGGTCAACGCCCCCCGCGGTCCCGTCCACGACCAGGCCTCACGGTGAATTCGGACCTGATCAACCAGGCTGTTAAGAAACAGCCCGGCTGGTCAAACACTGTCTTTAGATATCTGTACATTTCCCTCTGAAGACAGGGGAATATTTATAATCCCCCTTATGTATGATGGGGGGGAAGATGCTGAACAGCCTTGGACCCCTTCTTGTGTTGTCCCTCAGGGTACTCAGGGCACCCCTGCTTTTCACTGGGGTGATGGTGCGCCGTCTGTCACCAAGATATTTTTATAAATATCAGAAAGCAATTTTTCTTAAATAAGCACCGTGAATCAGAAAGCTGCGTATTATCAATAACATTATAGATAAATGTGCTTAAGTATTCTGAATAAGAAACAGACTTTGATTAAGGATTTTTTTTTAAATACGTCAATGAGCCAGAGATTTCATTTGGTCAACTCACTTTATTTCCTTGATGTTATTAGGTTATATGAACATATTCCAGACTCGAGTCTGTAAGGACTGATAGAATAGTTCCCATTCACAGAATTGAAGCTACCATACTATTCCTAGTACCCCACCTAATTACCGCATATTCCGTTTAGTACTGCATTACTGCATTGTTGTCTCCTGGAGGGTGTTCCAGGGATGTCAACACCTGGAGGGTGTTCCAGGGATGTCAACACCTGGAGGGTGTTCCAGGGATGTCAACACCTGGAGGGTGTTCCAGGGATGTCAACACCTGGAGGGTGTTCCAGGGATGCCAACACCTGGAGGGTGTTCCATTGATGTCAACACCTGGAGGGTGTTCCAGGGATGTCAACACCTGGAGGGTGTTCCAGGGATGCCAACACCTGGAGGGTGTTCCAGGGATGTCAACACATGGAGGGTGTTCCAGGGATGTCAACACCTGGAGGGTGTTCCAGGGATGTCAACACCTGGAGGTTGTTCCAGGGATGTCAACACCAGGAGGGTGTTCTAGGGATGTCAACACCTGGAGGGTGTTCCAGGGATGCCAACACCTGGAGGGTGTTCCAGGGATGTCAACACCTGGAGGGTGTTCCAGGGATGTCAACACCTGGAGGGTGTTCCAGGGATGTCAACACCTGGAGGGTGTTCCAGGGATGCCAACACCCCCGTCCATGACTCAGGCTACAATGACGCTCTTACCATATTGTGAAAGTACCAACATGTGTAAGGATAACTGGGGACTGAACCATACAGGAGACCTGTGTGAGTTGAGTAATACTGGGGACTGAACCATACAGGAGACCTGTGTGAGTTGAGTAATACTGGGGACTGAACCATACAGGAGACCTGTGTGAGTTGAGTAATACTGGGGACTGAACCATACAGGAGACCTGTGTGAGTTGAGTAATACTGGGGACTGAACCATACAGGAGACCTGTGTGAGTTGAGTAATACTGGGGACTGAACCATACAGGAGACCTGTGTGAGTTGAGTAATACTGGGGACTGAACCATACAGGAGACCTGTGTGAGTTGAGTAATACTGGGGACTGAACCATACAGGAGACCTGTGTGAGTTGAGTAATACTGGGGACTGAACCATACAGGAGACCTGTGTGAGTTGAGTAATACTGGGGACTGAACCATACAGGAGACCTGTGTGAGTTGAGTAATACTGGGGACTGAACCATACAGGAGACCTGTGTGAGTTGAGTAATACTGGGGACTGAACCATACAGGAGACCTGTGTGAGTTGAGTAATACTGGGGACTGAACCATACAGGAGACCTGTGTGAGTTGAGTAATACTGGGGACTGAACCATACAGGAGATCTGTGTGAGTTGAGTAATACTGGGGACTGAACCATACAGGAGACCTGTGTGAGTTGAGTAATACTGGGGACTGAACCATACAGGAGACCTGTGTGAGTTGAGTAATACTGGGGACTGAACCATACAGGAGACCTGTGTGAGTTGAGTGCAATAAAGAAGTGTATCTGTCATGCACTGGAAATAAGTTGAGTGTTGCAGGAGACTAGACTCAACAAAGGGGCATGACTTATAAGGAGACTAAAGGATCAAAACCTGCTATTCTTTCCCTCAAGATCAAATTATGATCCTAAGCATCGTACATTAGGTAGGAATGTGGGTTGGGAGGATTCCGGTAATTATTTCATAAACAAGTTGATCAACGATGAGGAGATTCCATAGGCATGTCAGGAGCTCCAGGATACTCTTGTTTCCAGCTATGTGAGATAGTATGAGGAGCTCGGGATACTTTGTTCAGCTACTGGAGTAAGACTAGATCGGCAGGAGCTCCAGGATACTCTTGTTTCCAGCTACTGGAAGTGAAGACTACGATCATGGCAGGAGCTCCAGGATACTCTTGTTTCCAGCTACTGGAGGTGAAGACTACGATCATGGCAGGAGCTCCAGGATACTCTTGTTTCCAGCTACTGGAAGTGAAGACTACGATCATGGCAGGAGCTCCAGGATACTCTTGTTTCCAGCTACTGGAGGGGAAGACTACGATCATGGCAGGAGCTCCAGGATACTCTTGTTTCCAGCTACTGGAGGGGAAGACTACGATCATGGCAGGAGCTCCAGGATACTCTTGTTTCCAGCTACTGGAAGTGAAGACTACGATCCAAGACTGAGGTTTTTCGTATAATGAGAAGATTTCTCCTGGATGGTACCAGAGCTGACATCCAACACAACATTAATGACAAGACGAGACTATTTTGAGTAATAATATAATAATAATAATAATAATAATAATAATAATATCTGTATTTACTACCAGTACATGTACAAGGTATACAGACCATAGTTGACATCAATGACATACTACTATATAGAAAGTCCCTTGTTATGCTGAGCATTTCCCGCAAATTAGGTCAGTTTTGTCCCAGGATGCCACCCACACCAGTCCACTAACACAGGTTCCCACTTTACTGATGGGTGAACATAGACAACGGGTGTAAGGAAACACGCCCAATGATTCTACCCTCGCCGGGAATCGAACCCTTGCCCTAACCGTGTGAAGCGATAGCTTTAGCCACCAGGCGACGGGGCACCATATAGGAGACCCGTAATGTGATAACCCACGTCACCTCTCCTCACCTGATTGTTGAATATCACAAATATGATTAATTTCGATGGGGTCTCTAGACGTTTGTTGGTGCCAAGGCCTAACAGTGAACCGGCCATCGATTTTTTGCGCTGTACTATTCTCTAGGACTGTATGTTAAATATGGGAGTCTCGTGTACGGCACGTATGTACCCTTGTCTTCTAATAACATGTTCATCTTTCCACTATAATCTACCTTGTCCATAATTACCATCGCATTTGCTTTGTTTCGTAAGGTGAAGTCCAGGATCTTTCCTTAATTCATGGTATAACTTAACAAATCTAACCTCTATAACACAGTTGTGTTAGAGAGGATCGTCTGAGTTATGGAGGAAGTACCGCAGAGGTTACTGGAATATGTGTACCTGACTAGAGGTGTAGCATGAATCAGCTCTGGTTCACTTCCTTGACCACCGGTCAAGTCTAAGCTCAGTTCCCACTAGGAAGAGATATTCCCTTCAGTGGCATCTGTGAGCATCTGTGAACCTCTGTGAGCATCTGTGAGCATCTGTGAGCATCTGTGAGCCTACGATCAAAATACAACTGTCAGGAATGGCCACTGCTCTTCCGTTTCTTTGGAACAACACACAGTAGCTAATTCGGATTTCAGTCATTTTGGATGATCCATAATTCGGTCTTTTCACCTTCAGTGTTCGACTTAAGTCGGACAGGTATTAGTAAGTAAGTGTATTCAGGTATACACAAATACAGTTACATAGATTATCATACATAGCAGCATATGTGTAGAGAACCCTCCAGGATAACCCAAAAAAGTCAGACAGAGTGACTTATTTCCATTGGGGTATCTTGTTTCACTGATAACCTTAATCTATCATTGTTTATCAAAGTCAGGTCAGGATTTACCTATGTCTTTATTTCTAAATAAAGGTCTGTTGTCGAAACTTTCAAATATTCTTGATCACAACTCAACTTTCCTGAGGTTAATACGATATTTCTTCTCCAACAGAAGTATTACCCAACAGAAGTATGACATCAACAGCACAAGTTCCTCTTCAACCTCGTCCCACCTTCGTGTCTTTCAATATGTAAACAAACCTCGTCTCTCAATCCATGATGGCAAAATAATCACTGTTAACGATGAAATTCAGGCGGTGAAGGTATGTTCAGCGGGTTGATTCAAATGTAGATTCAGGAGAAATTGCGAAAACAAATGAACAACTTGAACACAGAGCCAAATGGGAAGCTGGTGAACTACAACAAAATCTGACTAAATTCCAAATTGTACAGCTGTCATAAACAAAATCTCAAACACAATATTTGGCTTCCAAATACGACTTGCTACACTCCAGTAAGCGAGTTAACACAGTAAAGTTAGCTGGTTCAACTGTACCGCTTCCAATCTGCCTCAGAACATATTAAAGGGCATCTGCATATAACGTTAGTCTGTCCCATTACAGAAAGGTGTCCTCGTACTGTACAACCCCAGTCTCACCTACCTCACTACTCGCTACTGGAATAGTGCAGAGTGCGGTGTTATACTGGAATAGTGCAGAGTGCGGTGTTATACTGGAATAGTGCAGAGTGCGGTGTTATACTGGAATAGTGCAGAGTGCGGTGTTATACTGGAATAGTGCAGAGTGGGGCATCACTACTGGAATAGTGCAGAGTGCAGCATCGCTACTGGCATAGTGCAGAGTGCGGCATCGCTACTGGAACAGTGCAGAGTGCGGCATTACTACTGGCATAGTGCAGAGTTGGGCATCACTACTGGTATAGTGCAGAGTGCGGCATCACTACTGGAATAGTGCAGAGTGCG
>WNWK01008419.1:0-25000 GCA_009830355.1 Cherax destructor | reverse complement strand
CCTCAGAAACACATCAAGTTATAAACATTCTATTAATGTGAATGGGAAAGAATGTTTTGGCCAGTGACGTCTTTATCTCCCGCGGGGCATGTGGTTGATTACACGCTTGACTGACGTCTCTTTGTTACCACCAGCTGGCGACAGATGGCACCTCACTAACAAACGACCTCCCTCTAAGTTTTTTTGGTCAGTGTCCCTCTCGAGGCCATAATTGTGTGTTGATATACTAAATTACATTCGTCACACTGTGACAAAAAGAGCACTCTTTTAAATCTCACCCAAAGTGGCCAGGCCACTTGGCCTTTCTTACATCTCTCTTCCTGTTTTCCAACAACTTTTATTTCCTTATTCTACCCCAATCCTTCCCCTCCCTATTCCCATCATTTATAGCATAAAAAACTGCCTAATTGTATGTGAATCCGTCACTTGCAAAAATCAAAACGACTGACAACATATTTCCAGTCTATTGTAAATAAAGCATAGTAATGTATTGCAATATTTTTATTTTGATTCCATACTTGACGGTGAGGGGATTAATAGTTCTTGTCAAATTATATATGGATTTGTGGCATTAATGACCTGTAATCTGTTAATTCTCCTCTCGTTCCAAGTCTCACAAACGTTCTTTTTGTCTTTGATGTTAGTAGCTGATCCTGTGATTACTGGTCTCAGTAATTGGTAGATTTCTGGTTCGTGGTCTCAGTAGATGGTCTTATGGTTTCTGGTCTTAATAGTTGGTCCTCTGGTGCCATATCTAAGTAGTTGGTCTTCTGGTTTGTTAAATATGTGACTTGTTTTCGACTCCCATTGTTCCTCTGGTTCCTGATTATTATTTGTAGTCTGTTTCTTGACATGATTCCAGGTGGCAGCATCTTGCCTGGTTCTTGATGTCAGAATGTGGCCTGGTTCTTGATGTCAGAATATGGCCTGGTTCTTGATGTCAGAATGTGGCCTGGTTCTTGATGTCAGAATGTGGCCTGGTTCTTGATGTCAGAATGTGGCCTGGTTCTTGATGTCAGAATGTGGCCTGGTTCTTGATGTCAGAATGTGGCCTGGTTCCTGGTAAGAGAACATAGCCATATTTCCTGGTGATAGTATCAGCCTGAATACTAGTGTCAGTATGTAGTCTGGAACCCGGTGATAGTATCCATACTAGTGACCATGTGTAGTCAAGGACCCGGTAACAACACGTGTTCCGAGTCCTAATCCAACAGACTGTACTCAATTACTTTCTCCTTATTTCTCTTGTTCGATGGATTTTCACTCTGTTGCCCTGGGGTGCTCCAGCTGGTGTGATCTACGATTTCTATTGTGTTGTCGTCACGGCGCTGTAGGCCTCCGTAGCCCGGCGCCCCCTCGGTCGATTCCAACCTCATTGACGATTAGGGTGTGAAGATTTCTTTTTACTGGCCTATCACGAGGAGGGTGAGCTTTTTGAGTAATATTTTCGCTACATTGACAAACTGGTCAATGTAACACACACACACACACACACACCATAGGCTAGATGGCCAAACCTCACTCAAGGAGAAAGACCTTGGGGTGAGTATAACGCCAAGCACATCTCCGGAAGCACACATCAACCAGATAACTGATGCAGCATATGGGTGCCTGGCAAACCTGAGAATAGCGTTCCGATACCTTAGTAAGGAATCGTTCAAGACACTGTACACCGTGTACGTCAGGCCCATACTAGAGTATGCAGCACCAGTTTGGAACTCACACCTGGTCAAGCACGTCAAGAAATTAGAGAAAGTGCAAAGGTTTGCGACAAGGTTAGTTCCAGAGCTAAGGGGATTGTCCTACGAAGAAAGGTTAAGGGAAATCGGCCAGACAACACTGGAGGACAGGAGGGTTAGGGGAGACATGATAACGACATACAAAATACTGCGGGGAATAGACAAGGTGGATAGAGACAGGATGTTCCAGAGAGGGGACACAGAAACAAGGGGTCACAATTGGAAGTTGAAGACTCAGATGAGTCAAAGGGATGTTAGGAAGTATTTCTTCAACCATAGAGTTGTCAGGAAGTGGAATAATTTGGCAAGTGATGTAGTGGAGGCAGGAACCATTCATAGCTTCTAAGACGAGGTATGATAAAGCTCATGGAGCAGGGAGAGAAGGGACCCAGAAGCAATCAGTGAAGAGGCGGGGCCAGGAGCTGAGTCTCGACCCCTGCAACCACAATTAGGTGAGTACACACACACACACACACACACACAAGGAAAAGGATCTTGGGGTGAGTATAACACCGAGCACATCTGAGGCGCACATCAACCAAATAACTGCTGCAGCGTATGGGCGCCTGGCAAACCTAAAAATATTTTCCTTCATCTCAGTAAGGAATTGTTTAGGACTCTGTACACTGTGTACGTTAGGCCTATATTGGAGTATGCAGCGCCAGTTTAGAACCCACACCTGATCAAGCACATCAGGAAATTTAGAGAAATTGCAAAGATTTTCAACGAGACTAGTCCCTGAGCTAAGGGGATATCTTTTGAGGAGAGGTTAAGGGAAATCGACCTGACGACAATGGAGGACAAGAAGGGATTGGGAGGACATGATAAGAACATATAAAATACTGAGAGGAATCGAGTTTGGACAGAGACAGGATGTTCCAGAGATGAGACACAGCAACAAGGGGTCACAATTGGAATTTGAAGACTCAGATGAGTCATAGGGATGTTAGGAAGTATTTCTTCAGTCATAGAGTTGTCAGGAAGTGGAATAGTCTGAAAAGTGATGTAGCTGAGGCAGGATCCATACATAGCTTTAAGAAGAGATATGAGAAAGCTCACAGAGCAAGGCGAGAGTGACCTGTAGCGAGCAGTAAAGAGTCGGGGCCAGGAGCTATGAATCGACCCCTGCAACAACAATTAGGTGATGGGAACTCACTGGGAACGACCAGGAAGTATGTGAAGAGGTCAGCTCAAGATTCAGGGAGGTATTCACAGTGGAGACAGAGAGGCTTCCAGCAAACCAAGGTGGTAGGGTGCACCAGCAAGTGCTGGACACACTGCACACAACCAAAGAGGAGGTGAAGAAATTGCTAGGGGAACTTGATACACACACACACACACGTGTACACACACACTAGTTGAGGTGGCCAGAAGGGCCAACATGGACAGGGCAAAGTTACTAGTTGTGGATGATTTCAATCACAAGGAGATTAACAGAGAAAACGTGGAGTCACATGGAGGACCAGAAACGTGGAGGGCTAAGATGATGGAGGTGGTGCTGGAAAACCTCATGCATCAACATGTTAGGAACACTACCAGAGAGAGAGTGGTGAGGATGAACCAGCAAGGCTGGACCTCGCATTCACCTTGAACAATTCAGACATAGGGGATATTACACAAGAAAGGCCCCTCGGAGCTAGTGATCATGTGGTCCAGAGTTCAGAATACAATGTAGAGTTAAGAGAGGAGAGTGAAGGCACGAGTGAATTAAGGGAAAAGTCTAACTTCAATAAAGTTGACTGCACGAGATGCAATGGGAAAGACAACTAGAGGGAAACCAAAATGATGGAACACGTGACCAAAAAGTGAAAGGATGCAGAGAAGTTCACACAAAAGGGCAACAGAAACAACTGGAAGACCGGAGTGATCACATGATTTAAATGGAGGTGTGGAGAGGCCAAAGCTAAGTATGCTAGACTATGGTAAAAGTATAGAAGGTAAAGAACTCGGGAAAACAATGAGATAAGCCAAAGAGCCAGAAACAAATTGTCATGGATAAAGAGAGAGGCAATACTAGAATGGTATAACATCAAAAGCCATATCTGACCGAAAGTTGCAATACAGCCACATCAGGGTGAAAGCAACTGTCAAGGACCAGGTAGTCAGGCTGAGGAAGGAAGGAGGGAGGGAAGCTCACCACAAGATTTAGGGAAGTACTAACAGTGGAGGCAGAGAGGCTTCCAATAAACCGAGGTTGTAGGGTACACCAGCTAGTGCTGGACACACTGCACACAACCGAGGAGGTAAAGCAACTGCTAGGTGAACTAGATACCTCCAAGGCAGTGGGCCCAGATAACATGTCTCCGTGGGTTCTGAGAGAGGGAGCAGAGGATCTGTGTGCGCCGCTAACATCAATCTTCAACAAATCTATCGAAACAAGGCAACTGCCTGAGGTGTGGAAGACAGCAAACGTAGTCGCAATTTTTTATTTTTAAGGCAGCACTAAACTACAGACCAGTGTCGCTGATGTGTATAGTATGCAAAGTCATGGAGAAGCTTATCAGGAGAAGAGTGGTGGAGCACCTAGAAAGGAACAGGATCATACATGACAACCAGCACATCTTCAGGGAGGGAAAATCCTGTGTCATAAACCTACTGGAGTTCTACGATAAGGTACCAGAAGTAAGACAGAAGAGAGAGGGATAGGCAGACTGTAAGATTACTTTCGACACAGTACCACACAAGAGTCTGGTTGAAAATTTAGAGGAGAATGTAGTAATAACAGAGAAAGTTCTTCAGTGGATCAGGGAATACCTGACAGGAAGAAATCAACGTGTGTGTGGAATCAACGTATTTTGGTATGTGACGAGGTGTCAGAGTGGACGCATGTGTCGAGTGGGGTTCCACAAGGGCCAGTCGTAGGTTCGTTGCTGTTCTTTATACATGTGAAAGAAATGAAGGAAGGGTTAAATTCAGAGGTGTCCCTATTCACAGACGATTTGAAACTACTGAGGAGAATACAAGCGGACAAGGATCAGGTAAGTCTTAAAAGGGGATCTGGACAAGTTGAAAACCTAGTTCGACAAATGACTCCTGGAGTGTAACTCCTCCAAGTACAAAGTCATGAAGCTTGGGGAAGAACAAAGAAGATCGAAAACAGAGTACAGGCTCGGAGAACAAAGACTGCAGACCTTACTGAAGGAACATCATACCGAGCACGTCCCCTGAGGCGCACATGAACAAAATAACCGCTGCAGCATATGGGCGCCTGGCCAACGTACGAATAGCATTTTGACATCTAAGTAAGGAGTCATTTACGACACTGTACACTGTGTACGTCAGGCCCATATTGGAGTACGCAGCACCAGTATGCAACCCACACTTTGTCAAGCACGTCATGTAATTAGAGAAAATGCAAAAGTTTGCAACAAGACTAGTCCCGGTGCTAAAGGGTATGTCCTACGAGGAGAGGTTAAGGGAACTCAACCTGACCACACTGGAGGACAGGAGAGATGGGTGGAGCATGATAATAATATATAAAATACGGAGTGGAACTAACAAGGTGAACAGGGCCAGAGTGTTTCTCAAAGACTACAGACGTCCTGAACAAGAAAAAGATTCATTGATATGAGAAATGGAGAACTGTGAACTCTGAATACATCCAACAGAGGACAGGAGAGACGGAGGAAGTTAGAAGTCTTTATTGAAAATAAAATCCAGGTCCAAAGCAGAACCTAGAATTGGGGCTTCAATAAATGGAGATGGAACATATACTGACGACAGCAAGAGACACCACATATCACAATAAGTCATAAGTCACAATACGACTGTGTTCAGTGAGCTACTAGTCAGACTATGGATTTACAACCGAAATGAGATCTTAACGAAAGAGAAACAAAACACTACGAACATCTCATGTTTTTTTGTATAACTCTAACCCAGTTAGACTTCTAAGAGATTAACTGAATGTTTATCCTCTCCGTCCAAGGCTCAGCCTCCTAGAACTCAATATGCATTAAGATTACAAGGAAACCAATATCTCTTGTCAAAAAAATCCAATGGAGAGGAAGTCTGGGTAATAGTGTCATCCTCCAGTCATTAACAACCGCTGATGTAGCCCCACTCTACAACCGTGCTAGTTAAACTATTGAAAAAAACGTAGACCAATAGCACTGACGTCACATATTATGAAGTCTTTGAAAACGTTTTAAAAATCAAGACCAACAGGTTCCTTCTGCCTACATCAAATGCTGGACCATTACGGCAAGGTCGTGAATAATAATAATAATAATAATAATAATAATAATAATAATAATAATAATAATAATAATAATAATAATAATAATAATAATAATAATATCTTTATTTACTACCAGTACATGTACAAGGTATACAGACCATAGCTGACATCAATGACATACTACTATATAGAAAGACCCTTGTTATGCTGAGCATTTCCCGCAAATTAGGTCAGTTTTATCCCAGGATGCGACCCACACCAGTCCACTAACACCCAGGATGCGACCCACACCAGTCCACTAACACCCAGGATGCGACCCACACCCGTCTACTAACACCTAGAATGCGACCCACACCAGTCCACTAACGCCCAGGATGCGACCCACACCAGTCCACTAACACCCAGGATGCGACCCACACCAGTCCACTAACACCCAGGTACCCATTTTACTGATGGGTGAACATGGACTACCGGTGTAAGGAAACATATCCGATGTTTCCACCCCTTCGACGGGAATCGAACCCGGACCCTCAGCGTGTGAAGCGAGAGCTTTTGCCAGCAGGCCACGGGGCACGCTGGAAGACTAGCATAAAGCAATCATAGGGTAACTGCACACGAAATGCAGAAACAATAACTGGAAAAGTGGGAAGATGAACTTCTGAACAAAGAGTAATAGTAAATAGGGAGAAATCAAAGACTGCCAGAGTAAAAACTTGTGTTTGTCAAGGCGAGGTACTGACCCTACTTCTCTTTCTCATTCTCACGTCCGACATAGACAGCAACATAGTTCTGTATCTACCTTTGTAGACGATGTGCGAATTTGTATGAGAGTGACATAGAAGACACGAGGAAATTCCGATGTGATATGAACCAAGACTCACGAAATCGTAATGACACGACTGCAGACAAACCATACCACGGGTGGGGCTAGAACCCGAGGTTAGAGAGTCATAAAACTCCAGACCGACGCGCTAGCCACTGGGCCAGCTGGCTACAACAAGATTCATCCAACTAGGTATATTTATACACCACTAGCTGTCTGCAACTCAGTTCCTGATCAGACAGGCTGTGGTGCATAAGTTGGACTGCGGGTTGCAGACACCAACAGTTTAATCGATTAGGCCAGCAATCAGGAGGCCGAATCTGGACCGGGCCATGGGGGGCGGTGACCCCCACAAGAGTCTACATATAACCTAGAGACAGACTATCTCCTTCACCCTGCCTTCCTCTCTCCACTGATCATTATTCTAATATTCTGATAATTCCTTCGATGCAGCAGAACCGGAAATGAACACGGAAGTAGAGACACCACAAGAAAATCACAAACATTAACGAAAATAATCATTATTATTCTCAACATTAACAGCAACATCAGCTGCGGCAACAGCATCAGCTGCGGCAACCGCAACCGCAGCAGTAACTGATAGCGCTCACTGAGACCCAAGGATCGTCACAGACGCGACTCTGGCCACAAAAAATCTTCCGCCAGCCTCGTAGTGCCAGCTCGGGTAACTAGGTGAGGCACTACGTAAGTCCTTATATCCCGCAGAATGAAAAGCGAAACTTGACACTCTTGCGAAATGTAACAGAAGCCGTATTAGGAATAACGTGGCAGCGAACCCGTGACCCAGGAATTACCAGGATCGTAACTTATAGCGGTGCCACGGATATTATGGCGCTCACTTCATCAGTGCCACGGATATTATGGCGCTCACTTCTACAGTGCCACGGATATTATGGCGCTCACTTCTACAGTGCGACGGATATTATGGCGCTCACTTCATCAGTGCCACAGATATTATGGCGCTCACTTCATCAGTGCCACGGATATTATGGCGCTCACTTCTACAGTGCCACGGATATTATGGCGCTCACTTCATCAGTGCCACAGATATTATGGCGCTCACTTCATCAGTGCCACGGATATTATGGCGCTCACTTCATCAGTGCCACGGATATTATGGCGCTCACTTCATCAGTGCCACGGATATTATGGTGCTCACTTCTACAGTACCACGGATATTATGGCACTCACTTCTTCAGTACCACGGATATTATGGCACTCATTTCATCAGTGCCACGGATATTATGGCGTTCACTTCATCAGTGCCACGGATATTATGGCACTCACTTCTACAGTATCAAGGATATTATGGCGCTCATTTCATCAGTACCACGGATATTATGGCGCTCATTTCATCAGTGCCACGGATATTATGGCGTTCACTTCATCAGTACCACGGATATTATGGCACTCATTTTATCAGTGCCACGGATATTATGGGGCTCACTTCTACAGTACCACGAATATTATGGAGCTCAATCTTCAGTACCACGGATATTATGGAGCTCAATCTTCAGTACCACGGATATTATGGAGCTCAATCTTCAGTACCACGGATATTATGGAGCTCACTTCTACAGTACCACGAATATTATGGAGCTCAATCTTCAGTACCACGGATATTATGGAGCTCACTTCTACAGTACCACGAATATTATGGAGCTCAATCTTCAGTACCACGGATATTATGGAGCTCACTTCTACAGTACCACGAATATTATGGAGCTCAATCTTCAGTACCACGGATATTATGGAGCTCACTTCTACAGTACCACGAATATTATGGAGCTCAATCTTCAGTACCACGGATATTATGGAGCTCACTTCTACAGTACCACGAATATTATGGAGCTCAATCTTCAGTACCACGGATATTATGGAGCTCACTTCTACAGTACCACGAATATTATGGAGCTCAATCTTCAGTACCACGGATATTATGGAGCTCACTTCTACAGTACCACGAATATTATGGAGCTCAATCTTCAGTACCACGGATATTATGGAGCTCACTTCTACAGTACCACGAATATTATGGAGCTCAATCTTCAGTACCACGGATATTATGGAGCTCACTTCTACAGTACCACGAATATTATGGAGCTCAATCTTCAGTACCACGGATATTATGGAGCTCACTTCTACAGTACCACGAATATTATGGAGCTCAATCTTCAGTACCACGGATATTATGGAGCTCACTTCTACAGTACCACGGATATTATGGAGCTCACTTCTACAGTACCACGAATATTATGGAGCTCACTTCTACAGTACCACGAATATTATGGAGCTCAATCTTCAGTACCACGGATATTATGGAGCTCACTTCTACAGTACCACGAATATTATGGAGCTCAATCTTCAGTACCACGGATATTATGGAGCTCACTTCTACAGTACCACGAATATTATGGAGCTCAATCTTCAGTACCACGGATATTATGGAGCTCACTTCTACAGTACCACGAATATTATGGAGCTCAATCTTCAGTTCCACGGATATTATGGAGCTCACTTCTACAGTACCACGAATATTATGGAGCTCAATTTTCAGTACCACGGATATTATTGAGCTCACTTCTACAGTACCACGAATATTATGGAGCTCAATCTTCAGTACCACGGATATTATGGAGCTCACTTCTACAGTACCACGGATATTATGGAGCTCACTTCTACAGTACCACGAATATTATGGAGCTCACTTCTACAGTACCACGAATATTATGGAGCTCAATCTTCAGTACCACGGATATTATGGAGCTCACTTCTACAGTACCACGAATATTATGGAGCTCAATCTTCAGTACCACGGATATTATGGAGCTCACTTCTACAGTACCACGGATATTATGGAGCTCACTTCTACAGTACCACGAATATTATGGAGCTCACTTCTACAGTACCACGAATATTATGGAGCTCAATCTTCAGTACCACGGATATTATGGAGCTCACTTCTACAGTACCACGAATATTATGGAGCTCAATCTTCAGTACCACGGATATTATGGAGCTCACTTCTACAGTACCACGGATATTATGGAGCTCACTTCTACAGTACCACGAATATTATGGAGCTCACTTCTACAGTACCACGAATATTATGGAGCTCAATCTTCAGTACCACGGATATTATGGAGCTCACTTCTACAGTACCACGAATATTATGGAGCTCAATCTTCAGTACCACGGATATTATGGAGCTCACTTCACAGTACCACGGATATTATGGAGCTCACTTCTACAGTACCACGAATATTATGGAGCTCACTTCTACAGTACCACGAATATTATGGAGCTCAATCTTCAGTACCACGGATATTATGGAGCTCACTTCTACAGTACCACGAATATTATGGAGCTCAATCTTCAGTACCACGGATATTATGGAGCTCACTTCTACAGTACCACTGATATTATGGAGCTCACTTCACAGTACCACGAATATTATGGAGCTCACTTCTACAGTACCACGAATATAATGGAGCTCAATCTTCAGTAAAACGGATATTATGGAGCTCACTTCTACAGTACCACGAATATTATGGAGCTCAATCTTCAGTACCACGGATATTATGGAGCTCACTTCTACAGTACCACGAATATTATGGAGCTCAATCTTCAGTACCACGAATATTATGGAGCTCACTTCTACAGTACCACGAATATTATGGAGCTCAATCTTCAGTACCACGGATATTATGGAGCTCACTTCTACAGTACCACGAATATTATGGAGCTCAATCTTCAGTACCACGGATATTATGGAGCTCACTTCTACAGTACCACGGATATTATGGAGCTCACTTCTACAGTACCACGAATATTATGGAGCTCACTTCTACAGTACCACGAATATTATGTAGCTCAATCTTCAGTATTACGGATATTATGGAGCTCACTTCTACAGTACCACGAATATTATGGAGCTCAATCTTCAGTACCACGGATATTATGGAGCTCACTTCTACAGTACCACGGATATTATGGAGCTCACTTCAGTACCACGAATATTATGGAGCTCACTTCTACAGTACCACGAATATTATGGAGCTCCAATCTTCAGTACCACGGATATTATGGAGCTCACTTCTACAGTACCACGAATATTATGGAGCTCAATCTTCAGTACCACGGATACTATGGAGCTCACTTCTACAGTACCACGGATATTATGGAGCTCACTTCTACAGTACCACGAATATTATGGAGCTCACTTCTACAGTACCACGAATATTATGGAGCTCAATCTTCAGTACCACGGATATTATGGAGCTCACTTCTACAGTACCACGAATATTATGGAGCTCAATCTTCAGTACCACGGATATTATGGAGTTCACTTCTACAGTACCACGGATATTATGGAGCTCACTTCTACAGTACCACGAATATTATGGAGCTCACTTCTACAGTACCACGAATATTATGGAGCTCAATCTTCAGTACCACGGATATTATGGAGTCACTTCTACAGTACCACGAATATTATGGAGCTCAATCTTCCGTACCACGGATATTATGGAGCTCACTTCTACAGTACCACGAATATTATGGAGCTCAATCTTCAGTTCCACGGATATTATGGAGCTCACTTCTACAGTACCACGAATATTATGGAGCTCCATCTTCAGTACCACGGATATTATGGAGCTCACTTCTACAGTACCACGAATATTATGGAGCTCAATCTTCAGTACCACGGATATTATGGAGCTCACTTCTACATTTTTTTTTTTTTTTTTTTTTTTTTTTTTTTTTTTTTTTTTTTTTTTTTTTTTTTTTTTTTTTTTTTTTTTTTTTTTTTAGCTCACTTCTACAGTACCACGAATATTATGGAGCTCAATCTTCAGTACCACGGATATTATGGAGCTCACTTCTACAGTACCACGAATATATGGAGCTCAATCTTCAGTTACCACGGATATTATGGAGCTCACTTCAGTACCACGAATATTATGGAGCTCAATCTTCAGTACCACGGATATTATGGAGCTCACTTCTCATACACGATTTTGGACCAGTCACATATTATGGAGCTCATTTCTTCAGTACCACGAATATTATGGAGCTCAATCTTCAGTACCACGGATATTATGGAGCTCAATCTTCAGTACCACGATATTATGGAGCTCAATCTTCAGTACCACGGATATTATGGAGCTCACTTCTACAGTACCACGAATATTATGGAGCTCAATCTTCAGTACCACGAATATTATGGAGCTCAATCTTCAGTACCACGAATATTATGGAGCTCAATCTTCAGTACCACGAATATTATGGAGCTCAATCTTCAGTACCACGGATATTATGGAGCTCAATCTTCAGTACCACGGATATTATGGAGCTCAATCTTCAGTACCACGGATATTATGGAGCTCACTTCTACAGTACCACGGATATTATGGAGCTCAATCTTCAGTACCACGGATATTATGGAGCTCACTTCTCAGTACCACGATATTATGGAGCTCAATCTTCAGTACCACGGATATTATGGAGCTCACTTTTACAGTACCACGGATATTATGGAGCTCACTTCAGTACCACGATATTATGGAGCTCACTCTACAGTACCACGAATATTATGGAGCTCAATCTTCAGTACCACGGATATTATGGAGCTCAATCTTCAGTACCACGAATATTATGGAGCTCAATCTTCAGTACCACGGATATTATGGAGCTCACTTCTACAGTACCACGGATATTATGGAGCTCAATCTTCAGTACCACGGATATTATGGAGCTCACTTCTTCAGTACCACGGATATTATGGAGCTCAATCTTCAGTACCACGGATATTATGGAGCTCAACTTCTACAGTACCACGAATATTATGGAGCTCAATCTTCAGTACCACGGATATTATGGAGCTCACTTCTACAGTACCACGGATATTATGGAGCTCAATCTTCAGTACCACGGATATTATGGAGCTCACTTCTACAGTACCACGGATATTATGGAGCTCAATCTTCAGTACCACGGATATTATGGAGCTCACTTCTACAGTACCACGAATATTATGGAGCTCAATCTTCAGTACCACGGATATTATGGAGCTCACTTCTACAGTACCACGAATATTATGGAGCTCAATCTTCAGTACCACGAATATTATGGAGCTCACTTCTACAGTACCACGAATATTATGGAGCTCAATCTTCAGTACCACGGATATTATGGAGCTCACTTTACAGTACCACGAATATTATGGAGCTCAATCTTCAGTACCACGGATATTATGGAGCTCACTTCTACAGTACCACGGATATTATGGAGCTCATCTTCAGTACCACGGATATTATGGAGCTCACTTCTACAGTACCACGGATATTATGGAGCTCAATCTTCAGTACCACGGATATTATGGAGCTCACTTCACAGTACCACGAATATTATGGAGCTCAATCTTCAGTACCACGGATATTATGGAGCTCACTTCTACAGTACCACGAATATTATGGAGCTCAATCTTCAGTACCACTAATATTATGGAGCTCAATCTTCAGTACCACGAATATTATGGAGCTCAATCTTCAGTACCACGGATATTATGGAGCTCAATCTTCAGTACCACGGATATTATGGAGCTCAATCTTCAGTACCACGGATATTATGGAGCTCAATCTTCAGTACCACGGATATTATGGAGCTCAATCTTCAGTACCACGGATATTATGGAGCTCAATCTTCAGTACCACGGATATTATGGAGCTCAATCTTCAGTACCACGGATATTATGGAGCTCAATCTTCAGTACCACGGATATTATGGAGCTCAATCTTCAGTACCACGGATATTATGGAGCTCAATCTTCAGTACCACGGATATTATGGAGCTCAATCTTCAGTACCACGGATATTATGGAGCTCAATCTTCAGTACCACGGATATTATGGAGCTCAATCTTCAGTACCACGAATATTATGGAGCTCAATCTTCAGTACCACGGATATTATGGAGCTCACTTCTACAGTACCACGAATATTATGGAGCTCAATCTTCAGTACCACTAATATTATGGAGCTCAATCTTCAGTACCACGAATATTATGGAGCTCAATCTTCAGTACCACGGATATTATGGAGCTCAATCTTCAGTACCACGGATATTATGGAGCTCAATCTTCAGTACCACGGATATTATGGAGCTCAATCTTCAGTACCACGGATATTATGGAGCTCAATCTTCAGTACCACGGATATTATGGAGCTCAATCTTCAGTACCACGGATATTATGGAGCTCAATCTTCAGTACCACGGATATTATGGAGCTCAATCTTCAGTACCACGGATATTATGGAGCTCAATCTTCAGTACCACGGATATTATGGAGCTCAATCTTCAGTACCACGGATATTATGGAGCTCAATCTACAGTACCACGGATATGTCTAATTCTCCATTTTGTCGGTATTGTACATACTAGTACAATAACTATTCAGTGTGTGTATACTAATATCAACTAGTAAATAATACAGTAATTGTTCAACATGGCTGCAATAACAACCAAATATTTCCCATTGATGAGAAATTGATTTATTAGAATTCTTGACCAACACAACCACGAACTATAATTAAAATCTGAGGAGATATTTTTGATGTGCTCTCCGGTAATGGTATATTTAAAGTGGCACTCAGAGGCACCACACAATATTGTGGTCGTGGTTCAAGGTCCTAATTTGTTCAAAGTGAGCAAATTTCCTTTACGATGAAGTTCACTATTTTACTGTCTTTATATTTTGTAATGAATGCCAAATATAGAATGTGTAGACGCAAATTTGACAAAATTCTACGACATCCACCCTGCCCTCACTACGACACTGCCCTCACTACGACACTGCCCTCACTACGACACTGCCCTCACTACAACACTACCACCCTGCCCTCACTACCAGACCGACGTGTTAGCCACTGGGCCAGCTGGCTACAATAAGAGTCATCCAACTAGGTATATTTATACACCATAGGAAGGTTAACATAGGCCACCACTGTGACCACAATTGCTAGTTTTTACAGACGAATCTCCCGCTAGCATGCCCGTGACGAACTCTAGCTAACGCGTCGGTCTAGAGTTTTAAGACTCTTGACCGCGGGTTTTATCCCCGCCCGTGGTATGATTTGTTTGCAGTCGTGTCATTACGATTTCGTGAATCATGATGATGGCTTTGAGGAGACTTGAGCTAGAGTTCGTCATGGCCACGCTGGCGGGAGATTCGTCTGTAAAAACTTGCATTTGTGGTCACAGTGGTGGCCTATGCTAACCTTCCTATGGTGTATAACCACCCGTCCCTCATTACAACACTGCCCTCTCTACAACACTGCCCTCTCTACAACACTGCTCTCACTACAACACTGCCCTCACTACAACACTACCCTCTCTACAACACTGCCCTTACTACCACCCTGCCCTCACTACAACACTGCCCTCACTACCACAATGCCCTCACTACCACACTGCCCTCACTACAACACTGCCCTCACTACCGCCCTGCCCTCACTACCACCATGCCCTCACTACCACCCTGACATTACTACCACCCTGCTATCACAACCACTCTGCCATCACTACCACCCTGTCATCACAACCATCCTGTCCTCTTTACCACTCTGCCATCATTCCCACCCTGCCATCACTACCACCTGCCATCACTACCACCCTGCCATCACTACCACCCTGCCATCATTACCACCCTATCTTCACTACCTCCCTGTCCTCACTACCACCCTGTCATATCTACCTACCTACTTACCTACCTACCCTCCAGGTAAGTAGGTAAAGTAGGATCGAAACGTCGTGGTAAGGTCCTCTCCACAAGTTGATCGTGTACAAAACATAGTTTATATGTTCAGAAAAGAATAATGTTCTTGATAATAACAGACGCACTACCATGCTGGGTATATATTGTGTTCAGTGTTCTTAGTTCTGACGTACTTGTTGAACAAGTTATACTAGTGACATGTCAACCCCATAATATACTTGGTACTGAAGTGAGCTCTTTAATATCCGTGGTACCGAATATTGAGCTCCATAATATCCGTGGTACTGAAGATTGACCTCCAGCAACATCTGGGTATCATTATTTGTAGACGTGTCACCAACTAGTGGCTTTATTAATACAAATTTACGGACATATTGGGAAGACTGTAGAAATATATATAAATGACGAGGTAATTAGTTGTTGTAGATTCGCCGGTACATTCGGTCCTGGTCTTCTCCAGATGGTGACCCAGCGGACGTAATCAGTCCCTCAGTCTTGGAGTCTGTGTTGAGAACCGTGGTCTTCAAGACTCCTTTTTGACACTGAATTAAAAATAAACTCCTAGAAATGTATAAGCTTAAACTGAAAACAATTAAAAATACAAGTCTACATTATACGCTAGAAACTGTATTAAAAATAATTGCTCCACTAGCTCGGTAATGAATATTGTTACTTAACCAGACCAAAACTCAGGATTTTGTAAACATATTTCACAAATCATGGAATATCTGGTAAAAACTATAACCACACAGTAACATAACAGTAACATAACGTTGTGGATTCAAGACACTTTGCTCAGGCACAGCCTTGTTTACTAGCAAACTTGAGGAGTGTTTGGTCTGCTTCGGTGGCCTGGGGCATAGTTTTGCACTGTGGGCACTTTATGTGGTTGGTCCAACCCCATTCAGCAGGAGATGGTAGGTTTTTTGCGTGGATCTTAATAAGTGACCCCAGGAAAATCCTTTTTGAAATACTGTTCGCCTTAATGTGTTGAGGAAAAGCATCTCTTGTTAGAAGAAGATTTCCCATAAAACAAGATTTCTTAACTCACGATGGTTCTGTGACAACAATTTTGTCATTTTTGCAGTTTTCAAGTGATTTATGTAATTGTAGAAATGCTGCCCTGAGTTATGGGCTCATCCTCTGTTTCCCAGATAGATTTCCTACCATAGTTGTAGAATTGTGACCCAGTGGCTTACGCGACGGTCTGGAGTTTTGAGACTCTCTGACCGCGGGTTCGAACCCCACCCGTGGTATGGTTTACATTGGAAGTGTCTTTCACTTTTCTCGACCTAGTGAGGCTACAGTGTGGTGAACTGTGAGGCTACCGTGTGGTGAACTGTGAGGCTACAGTGTGGTGAACTGTGAAGCTACAGTGTGGTGAACTGTGAGGCTACAGTGTGGTGAACTGTGAGGCTACAGTGTGGTGAACTGTGAGGCTACAGTGTGGTGAACTGTGATGCTACAGTGTGGTGAACAGTGAGGCTACAGTGTGATGAACTGTGAGGCTACAGTGTGGTGAACTGTGAGGCTACAGTGTGGTGAACTGTGAGGCTACAGTGTGGTGAACTGTGAGGCTACAGTGTGGTGAACTGTGAGGCTACAGTGTGGTGAACTGTGATGCTACAGTGTGTTGAACTGTGAGGCTACAGTGTGGTGAACTGTAAGGCTACAGTGTGGTGAACTGTGATGCTACAGTGTGTTGAACTGTGAGGCTACAGTGTGGTATAACAACGTCTGTATCAACGAAGCTGATCATTATCTTCTTAAAATCAACCAACCATAGCGAAGTCATCAAGATGTACCATCATCTGACTGTTTCCTCATGTTAAGGCAGAACATCTGATCGTGGGGGGCTGATCAAAAGTTCTTCAGAGGTAACAGCAGACAGGTAATGAGTCAGTCAAAGAGTTCTCTCTTGTTTGCATCATTGCTCAGAATGTTCTGCCAGGTGAATGGCACTGCATGTAGCCACTGCATGTGTGTTAATTACTCTAATTCCAATGGCCTTCCCACGCCTCTGTCTTGTGCCAGCCTTGATATTGTTTGGGAGGTGCTGGTCCCATACAACATCCAGGTGTTACACAGTGTATAGTTAAGTCTGAAAGTAGGGAGTGAATACTTTGCAACGATAATCATAGAATGTTTTTACATACGGACCAGGTTTTACCTGGTTCATAGCTGCTGCTTCATCGAGTATGATATCATGATATGTTGCAGCAGTTGGTGGTTCAGTTTGTGTTCAATACACTGAGGCAAATCAGACTTTACAGAGGTTCTCATTTTGCTATTTGTACACTAGGAAGAGACACTGAGTTGTGCGTGATGTTCCTTTCTAGTGTGACGCTGAAGAACAAAGGTGTAGAGAGAGAACAATCGATATTCAGAGGAGATCTGCTGCTTGACCTTTGGTTGATCTTTCAATGGATGCCTCCTGGACAAATAAATCTTTTTTTTTTCTGTACTGGCCAATTGATAGTCTTTCTGGTATGAAGTCTGAGAATTGCTGTTTTCCAACTACCGCTGATCTACGTCTACAACAGCTTGATCAGCGACTGCTTCACTGCTGAGATTAAGCAGATCATGGGTTGCCAAAATCAGTGAGAACTTTCATCAATGACTCAACATTTTGTCAGAACTTTACCTTTTTAAACTGTGCCCGTGACCTGTTGGCTAAAGTTCTAGCTTCACACGGCGAGGGACTGGGTTCGATTCCCGGCGAGGGTAGAAACATTATGCGTGATTCATTACACCGGTTGTCTGTGTTACCCATCAGTAATAGTAGGTCCCTGGGTGTTAGTGGACTGGTGTTAGTCGACTGGTGTGTGTCGCATCCTGGGTGTTAGTGGACTGGTGTGGGTCGCATCCTGGGACAAAACTGACCTAATTTGCGGGAAATGCTCAGCATAACAAGGGTCTTTCTATATAGTAGTATGTCATTGATGTCAGCTATGGTCTGTATACCTTGTACATGTACTGGTAGTAAATAAAGATATTATTAGTATTATTATTATTATAAGGTGTAGGGGTTGTTCATGGTGTTGATTGCCAATATAATGTTACATTGGGAACGTTGCTTTAATGTAATCAGTGATTCTGGCAAGTTCTCCAGTGATTGACCAATAAATTAAGAAATCTGGATTGTGTGTGAGACCTAATGTACTTCCGACTCCTTTGATGATAACAGTATTTTGGTCGTATGCTTAGTCAATAGGTGTTGATGAGAATATATCTTCTGCTCTTATGGTTGATGAATTTCCCACCGTTGAACTCTTTTTAAGCAAGGAATGGCTTTTAAAGGTACACCAAGTCACAGATACGAACAGAAAGCCACCTGACATAGTTATTATGATCGAGGGTGAGACACTATGGGCCAAGCTGTCAGGGTGTCGGAGTACAGAGAAGTTACCGTCTCGTGAACGTACACAACACAGGACCAACAGTTTCAGGTACATAAGTGATATTGTTCGTCTCTATACATTCCTGACATGTAGTCTTGATGCTTTTTCCCAATAAAATTCAATTGTAACAATAGATTCGATTAAAAATGTGATATTTTACGTATTCTAGCTAAGATGAGGTATGTCAATGTGTCAAACCTCTCTAAATCGTCGAAATGTTCAACATAAATAACAGTGGAGCACATTTTTCTTTTCGTAATAGTGTTCTGAGTGTACTAATTGTGATGTGTGTATTAAGGTAACATGAGTTACCTTAATGAAGTATTATGTACCGTAGGCAGGAGAGGTGCACCTCTCCTGCCTACGGTATATAAGCTTCTCCTTCGCACTGATTACCTCAAACTTCTCCTGATCTTCACGATTCTTCTTTGTATGGACTGATGAAGCCACTGTGTGGCGAAACTTTTCCTCAATAAAGATACCCAAGTGTTGCATATGTGTCTAATTTATCACCTTAATGAAGGAATAACTCTGCAGTTCCAGGAGTTATTGCTTCTGCAAGTGTTAGGAGCTGTGTCCTTCTTGAGTCCGTGAACCAATCACCCATACTCCTCAGAGCAGACATCTCTGTGTAACTCAGTCATTAACATTACAAATTTATCCTCGTCATGCGACGAGTTTGGTTAGCCAAGCTGAGCAGTGGTTGATACTAGGTACCAGTCCAGGTGTGAGCACATTAACAGCGTGCTGGATGACATTCACTGCATGACGAATCATTGATGGAGATCAGGAATCATCAGGGATGATATTGCTGAAGCAAGTTCTTGCACAGGCATGTGGGAAGCATGGTATGCAACCTGTTGTTGCTCCTCATCGTTGCATCGTTGCACTGTGCCACCTGGTCCAAACAAAAAAACAATTAGTATGAAATGAGCTCCATTTACTTACCCTTACTAGTTAGACTTGTCTATTTTCATCTGATGTAGCCCTGGGAAATAATTGTAGGTCTCTTTGGCCTTGTCTATCTACCATTGGCTCTTGAATTTTTCCCTTCTTCATGGCTACTGGCTCTTTGGTGGTACAGAATTCTGGAAAGCGTCTTACCTTTCTTGTACGAGTCAGCTCTATCTGGGTATATTTGAGTTGTTCTGTTCCATCTGTGTCATTCTTTGGCAGCTGGAACATGGAAAAACCAAATAGAGTAGTTGAGGTAGAGTTGTGGTCGATGTTGTTCACAGCTGCTGTGGTGAACAAACCTTTTCTTAAATTTGGTGGACAGATTGTTCATGGTCGTAGTTTTCAAATGATTGTTAGATGCGGTGGTTATGTCCACGACTCAGTCGTACAAAACTGAGAGCCTAGTTGAGGGACAGTATAGACCGGGGACCCCAATGGAAATAAGTCACTCTGTCTGACTTTTTTGGGTTATCCTGTAGGGTTCTCTACACATATGTTGCTATGTATGATAATCTATGTTACTGTATTTGTGTGTACCTTAATTACTTACTTACAGGGCTACTCAATTAGCGGCCCGCGGTCCGAATCTGGACCTTCTGAGCGTTGCAGTTGGACGGCGGACTTCAGGAGAAAGCTGTTACCACGTTCAGGATCAGGTGGTACACAAGAGCGGGATTAATACATTATTCTATCTGAATGGAATGTATACACTGAATGGAATGTATACACTGAATGGAATGTATACACTGAATGGAATGTATACACTGAATGGAATACAGTATTCTAGCATAGCTAAATACTAATATTTTCTTCCAGTCAGTGGTAATTCATATTGGTAATTTTTTTTTTTTTGTTATAAACACATCGGCCGTTTCCCACCAAGGCAGGGTGGCCACCAAGGCAGGGTGGCCACCAAGGCAGGGTGGCCACCAAGGCAGGGTGGCCACCAAGGCAGGGTGGCCACCAAGGCAGGGTGGCCACCAAGGCAGGGTGACCCGACAAAGAAAAACTTTCATCATCATTCACTCCATCACTGTCTTGCCAGAGGCGTGCTTTACACTACAGCTACAAAACTGCAACATTAACACCCCTCCTTCAGAGTGCAGACACTGTACTTTCCATCTCCAGGACTCAAGTCCGGCCTGCCGGTTTCCCTGAATCCCTTCATAAATGTTACCTTGCTCACACTCCAACAGCACGTCAAGTCCTAAAAACCATTTGTCTTCCATTCGCTCCTATCTAACACGCTCACGCATGCTTGCTCCAACCTTACCTAGGCCGACCACTACCCCGCCTTCCCTCCACTACAGATTTATACACTCTCGAGTCAATCTATTTTGTTCCATCCTCTATATGTCCAAACCATCTCAACAACCCCTCCTCAGCCCTCTGGATAATATTTTTGGTAATCCCGCATCTCCTAATCTCCAAACTACGGATTCTCTGCATTATATTCACTGGTAATTATCACTTGTGCAATAAAGTTGATTTTTTTTGGCATTTTGGAAAAAGAGTTTGGCCGTATATGGGCTGGGAAGTCTGGTGACCCTGGACACTGATTGAGTGTAAAAAATGTATCCTGACCTTTGCATACATTGGTTCTTGTCCAAGTGGACCTTTGCTCATAGTAGTTGAGTAGCTTTGGTATAAACGATATCTCGACTTTGAATAAATGGTTTAAAAAACAGACATGTTGATAAATGAGGCAGTTTTGCAACATTTGGGTAGTTTTATTCTGGAAATGTTTCTCCAGGAAAAAGAATAGATACCTAAATCTTGCACAAGTGTCTTATTTATCAACTCCTAGTGCTTGCTTCTAGTTTAAGATCTAGGTAGATAGGTAATGTAGGCTTTCTGTGTCTGATCTCAGCTGTGACTACACGTTTCACTTGAAACAGGTCAGCTGAGCTACAGACAGTGAAGCCTGGGAAGCAGTGTTTGATTTAGATTGAATACTCTGATGTCAACAGTCATATCTTCTTGGACAAGCAAACACTGTGGCATAGAATATCTTTGACGGGACTAAATGATCCATCAAATTTGGTTCGATGGATCATGGCGTCTCCCCTGATGATGGTGGCAGCTATGCTCAATATGGTGCTTCCTTGTGTGACTACTTAACAGTCTATGTCAGACCGAAACGTCCTCATAAGTTTCAGTCATGCTTCTCTAAATGATCTTCGCTGCATTTATCTCCTTTCTGTAGTTTGATGACCAGAACTGGACATCATAATAGAGACGGGTGATAGGTGAGACCTTCCCTAGCACACGTAATACTGAAGTATAACCTGAGAGGACTTCTATTATTTATACGTCTTGACAAGAAGCCAAGAATTCTATAACCATCATTTAAAACGCTTATGCACTGTTATCTTAGTTATATATTATAGATAACTAGAGCACTAAAATCTTCTTCACAATCAGTTAGATTGAACTCTACATCATTTTTCCTTGTATCAGAGCTTTTAATTGTCCACACTGAACTGTAGCTGTCACTGGCCCGACCACTGCATCACTCTGTCCATATATTGTAGTGCTCTTGTGTCCTCATCTGAATTTATTTGTCGGCCTCTATTAGCGTCTTTGGCAAAGTTGGTTATGTTGCTATTTATTCCCTTATCTATTAAATTCGTAAGGCAAAAATATTCCTTTGAAAACCCACAGTGAGATTCAATGATCAGTTTATATCTTCTGAAATTAATGATTACGTCAATATTTTTCCACAATAGAGGTTAGGCTCAATAGGCTATAATTCGAAACTAAGGACCTACCTCCCTCTGTGTACAAGGGTGTTACATCTACCATGTTGCACTAATCTTCTACGATACCTGTTTGTACTGATTCATTGAAAAGACTAGCTAATAATTTGCTAAGTTCCTCCACACATTCCTTTACAACTCTTGCAGACACTTCGAGGGGGCACCATTTTTTTTTTTTTTGGTTTAAATAAATCTATCTGAAAACCACGACACTAGAAACTCTTACACTGCATAGTATATTTCTCACTTTTGGAATTTTGCTTGTCTTTCTGCATGAAAGCAGAGAGGAAATAAATTTTAAATACTTTAAAAAAAAAAAAATCACCGAGAGGAAGCTGATTTGAATAATTTTTAAGTGAGCCTATTTTTTTTCTTTAACGTTCCTTCTGAGAGGAAGATTTTGGGTTGGACTTTGAATCCCATGTGACCTGAATTTCGTATACTTGCATGAACATTTCTGTTGGATTAGCGTTTCACTAAACGATAATCTTGAAGGAATCAACCAAATCTGTCAACCACTTAAAGGTATCCCCTAAGAGGTTCGCGGGATACCTAAAAATCAGTTACAGTAAACTTCTGCATTCATTAGCCAGCTACACTTTTTTTTTTTAGTGAACGATAATTCCCATGCCAGGCCGACGACACTGGAACCTCCGGTGTGCTGACAATAGTGCGTCTTTAAGGGATTAGATCCCTTTTATGTATCGAACTCTTGGCGGCCAGGTCTGGAGGCTTCCATCCCATTGTTAGCTGGAGCTTGTCTCTCTCCATGCCTACTAGACCCGCGTCCTATATGACGATGCTGGTTGATAAACCTCAACTCTAATATCAGTGAACTTTAATAGCAGTAATTCTTTTAAAAACAATAAGGGAAAATAGCGATTATTATTAAATATTATAAGTTTGGTTGTTGA
The DNA here is from genome assembly GCA_009830355.1 of Cherax destructor. Taxonomy (NCBI): domain Eukaryota; kingdom Metazoa; phylum Arthropoda; class Malacostraca; order Decapoda; family Parastacidae; genus Cherax; species Cherax destructor. Next base: position 1,431 of record WNWK01008419.1, on the reverse strand, counting down.
GTGTGCAAACTTTGGGTTGTGGTCTATTCCCGCTACTCTAGGTGATAAATACAGTTGAGGTGATGGTATACACAGGTGACCCTTAGGTACCTGATGAAATGGTGATCCAGACACAAAGCAGGTGACCACCAGGGTACCTGGTGAGGTGGCGGACAACACACACACACAGCAAGCGATCCCCTGGTACCTGGTCGCATGCACTTGGAGATAATCCAGGCTTGTGAGCGACTTAACACACCAGTTTCTTTACAAGGTGAGAGAATCTGCTTTAACGCACCTCACATTGGGTGTCTTTATTCTCTGTTTACTTCTTCATATGTTTATATGCATAAAAGAGCACATACTGAGGCCAGACGTCAGTAGTGCCGATCATAGTGGTCTAGGAGGCAGGGCCAGGAGCCAAGTTTCAACCCCCGTAAACACAATTCAGTGAATACACCCAGACGAGCGCGCGCGCACACACAAACACCTAGTACCGACCAGTGAAGAGGCAGGGCCAGGAGCTATGAATCGACCCCTGCAAAACCAATTAAGTGAGTACACGCCCACACACACGCAAAAGTATCTTAGTGACAAGTGCCTTCGACAAATGTTAACTAACAGGAATAAAAGGGACATCCTCCTGTTCATCAATAGGGACATCCTCCTGTTGATCAATAGGGACATCCTCCTGTTGATCAAAGAGTAACATAGATGAAGGAGGCAAAGCGTAATAGTCAGAAAGAAGACGTCTGAATGGTGAAGAACATAAGAACATAAGAAAGGAGGAACACTGCAGCAGGCCTGCTGGCCCATACTAGGCAGGTCCTTCACAATCCATCCCACTAACAGAACAATTGCCAAACCCAATTTTCAACTCTACCCAAGAAATAAGCTTTGAAGATTCTACCAACTCAAGTGCGAGTCCCACTCAAATCCAACCCCTCTCACTCATGAATTTATCCAACCTAAATTTGAAACTACCCAAGGTCCTAGCTTCAATGACCCTACTAGGCAGACTGTTCCACTCATCAACTACCCTATTTCCAAACCAATATTTTCCTATATCCTTTCTAAATCTAAACTTATCCAATTTGAATCCATTATTGCGGGTTCTCTCTTGGAGAGATATCCTCAAGACCTTATTTATATCCCCCTTATTAATACCCATCTTCCACTTATATACCTCGATCATGTCTCCCCTCATTCTACGTCTTACAAGTGAATGTAATTTTAGGGTCTTCAATCTTTCTTCGTAAGGAAGATTTCTAATGCTATGTATTAATTTAGTCATTCTACGCTGAATGTTTTCTAACGAATTTATGTCCATTCTGTAATATGGAGACCAGAACTGAGCTGCGTAATCTAGGTGAGGCCTTACTAATGATGTATAAAGCTGTAATATAACCTCTGGACTTCTGTTGCTAACACTTCTTGATATAAATCCCAGTA
>WNWK01008418.1:42500-84797 GCA_009830355.1 Cherax destructor | reverse complement strand
TCAAGAGAGGACACTTGGGGGGTTCAGATTCCCGGGAAAAAACATTTCCGGGAAGCGGTTTCCACCACTCAGTTAAGTCGGGTCCATAGAATCATTTTTCTTAAAAGTAGTTTTGAAAAAAATTTGAATTTTTCTTTTGGTTTTTATAAATTGGATTCATTTAAAATTTAAATAAAATTTGGGAAAAATTTTAAATGAAAAATTGCATAATCTAATTTTGGGAAGAGTTTGGTCCTTTTTTATGTTCCTCTTCACAGAGCGCGTGTTACCAGGGGGTGGGGTTTTTGTTGTTTGATGTGACGATAGGTGATTTTGCCCCTTTATAACCCTTTTTGTCATGTTTTTTTAATTTCTGATAATGTGAAGTCACACCCTTGGAATTCCTCTTTTTTTTTCATAGTGGTTGTCTTGACACAACACACATATATATATATATATATATATATATATATATATATATATATCCCACATTATCAAGGAACTAAAAAAGGAAATGAGAAGAAGGTTATAAGGCAGAATACCTACAGTCACATCACACTAAAAAGAAAAACCCTACAGTAGCGAAACATCTCAGCCCGTGAAGAGGAAATAAGAAAGGACCTGAAACTTTCCCGTTTAAATTTTCCAATTTATCAAAATTTTCCCCAAATTTTTTAATTATAAATGAACCCAATTTATAAACCAAAAGAAATATTCATTTATTTAAAAACTGCTTTTTGAAACATGACTATTATATTCCTCCAACCATGGACTTGCTTGATAAAACCCTTTCCCAGATTTTGAAAATAAATTTGGGATGGTTAAAGTCTTCACATGAATAAAAGAGATTAGAATCTTGCCCAGTTCTAATGCTATATTTATGTTGTTTTAATCTTAGTTCAAGACTTTTACCAGTTTGACCATAATAAACTTTATCGCATATTTTACAGGGAATCTTTTAGAACATCCGTCAGCATTTTGGGGGGTTTTTTTCAAAAGTCTTTTTCTTTTCAAGATTTTTTAAAAACAACTTTGATATTGAAATTTTAAGAAAAAAAGGGCATATAACCAAGTTTTCATGGTAAGGGGGAACCCCAAAAATTTTTGGTTGAATAAGTTTTGTCCCTTTTTTATTGTAAAAAGTATCTCTAGCTATTTTAAAAGATTTATCAATTATGTTTTTTGGGTATTTTATTAGCTATTTCATAAATTTTAGAGATTTCTTCATCTATGAACTCTGGACTACAAATACGTAAAGCTCTCAAAAACATTGAAGAAAAACAGACACTTTAACTCTATCTTGATGTGAAGAGTAATAGTGTACATAGGAACAATTATTTGTAGGTTTTCTGTAAATTTTAAATTTAAAATCAATGTTACCCTTAATAATAAAAACATCTAGGAAGGGCAACGAGTTATTTACTTCGAATTCAACAGTAAAATTTATAGAATGAGCTAAGCTATTTAATTTAACAAGGAAATGGTTTATGTCTACATTCTTAGGCATAAGGCACAAAATATCATCAACATATCTATACCACTTAGCTCTATTGGGAAGGATAGTGTTAAGCAATCTTGTTTCGAAAAATTCCATATATAAGTTACTAAGAACAGGTAAGACGAAGAATGAGGGGAGACATGATCGAGGTATATAAGTGGAAGATGGGTATTAATAAGGGGGATATAATAAGGTCTTGAGGATATCTCTCCAAGAGAGAACCCGCAATAATGGATTCAAATTGGATACGTTTAGATTTAGAAAGGATATAGGAAAATATTGGTTTGGAAATAGGGTAGTTGATGAGTGGAACAGTCTGCCTAGTAGGGTTGGAAAAATAAACACATAAGCAGTATAATGTGATCCTTTATTGACAACGTTTCGCCCACGCAGTGGGCTTTATCGAGTCACAGACAGATCTACCTGGAAAATGAGCAACATAGAGATATATATAGGGTACAGTCAGGTGGAGAATGCTGGGTCAGGTGGAGAAAGCTGCATGTGAGTCTTAAAAGTAGTGTGAAAACATAGTGTGACTTAAAGGACCTGCAGTGTACCATTCTTGAGTTCTAGGTGGGATAGCGTTGAAGAAGTTTCTTGGCAATAGGTTCAGCTATGTTGTAGAAGCCGTTGTTCTGGTTGAAGTTGTTGGACATACAGATGAGTGATGATTCTAGGATTCTTCGGTATTGCGTGTTGTCTTCTCTGGCGATGAGTCTTGCGTTTCTGTAGTTTATTTTTCCATTGTGTCGGTATTTTATACCATTTATTGCCTAGTAGGGTTATTGAAGCTAGGACCTTGGGTAGTTTCAAATTTAGGTTGGATAAATACATGAGTGAGAGGGGTTGGATTTGAGTGGGACTCGCACTTGAGTTAATAGAATCATCAAAGCTTATTTCTTGGGTAGAATTGAAAATTAGGTTGGGCAATTATTCTGTTAGTGGGATGGATTGTGAAGGACCTGCCTAGTATGAGCCAACAGGCCTGCTGCAGTGTTCCTCCTTTCTTATGTTCTTATGTTCTTATGATTGCCCATTGCCATACCAAACTTCTGAGTGTAAAACTCATCATTAAATACAAATTTTGCATCAACAATACAAAGTTTAATAAGTTTAATGATAGTAGGAACTGGCAATGGTAAATCATAATTAACCAGTTCTTCAGATAAGAAACTTAGTAAATCATCAACTGGAACTTTTGTAAACAAGGAGGTAACATCAAAACTAACCATATTGAAATCATTTAAATCAGTCAAGGTGCTTAATTTATCAACTAAATCTAAGTTGTTTTTAACATTAAAATTAGAATTTTTTCCAACAATTGGGCTCAAAATATCAACAAGCTATTTAGAAAGTTTATATGAAACTGAACCTATAGAGCTAATAATTGGTCTAACAGGATTACCAGGTTTGTGTGTTTTTATTAATCCATACATATAAGGTAAAGATGGATTAGTGGAAGTAAATTTTTTAATTAATTCATCTTTGCCCTTCAATAGATGTTTTATTGTTTTATTGAAACATATTGAAATTACTAAAATACAGGAGAAAGAAGCATTCAAAATATTGAGAAACAAAAAATACTCCTTTTATCAAGCTATTCCATCAGAATGGCAACATAGTATGTTGGATCATTGCTATAATAAACTCAGAAGAATTTGTAATAATCTCAAAAACAAACTACAAAGAAAATTATATAATTTAATTGAAAATAGTGATTGGACAAAGCACGCTAATAACAATTTTGTAATTAACTTATCAGATGAAATATTAGATAAAAATACAACTGCTGCTCTTGGTTTCGGTTTAAGTTTTGCAACTTCAAAAAAACTTAATTATGTTGAAATTGCAAAAGCCTTTTGTAATTTAGAAAAATCCTCTGATTTATCCACTGATGAAATTAATATTAGTAAGGGATGGTATATACCTCAATGTTAAAACAAAATATTCCCAATTGCCCTCAAAGATTTTTAAGTCTTATGATTCATTTTTGAATAATAAAATTTGCGTCTTACTAAAGCAGATAAAATAAATGCAATTGTAATTATGAAAGAAACCGATTACCAAGATAAAATGAATAACCTCCTAGATGATTTTGAAACCTATTCTAAACTTAGAAAGAATCCCTTAGAAACTGTTAACAGCAATTCCAATAAAACAATAAAACATCTATTGAAGGGCAAAGATGAATTAATTAAAAAATTTACTTCCACTAATCCATCTTTACCTTATATGTATGGATTAATAAAAACACACAAACCTGGTAATCCTGTTAGACCAATTATTAGCTCTATAGGTTCAGTTTCATATAAACTTTCTAAATGGCTTGTTGATATTTTGAGCCCAATTGTTGGAAAAATTTCTAATTTTAATGTTAAAAACAACTTAGATTTAGTTGATAAATTAAGCACCTTGACTGATTTAAATGATTTCAATATGGTTAGTTTTGAGGTTACCTCCTTGTTTACAAAAGTTCCAGTTGATGATCGGTTGATGATCTTAATTCTTGGGAAGAGTTTCAGGTCCTTTCTTATGTTCCTCTTCACAGAGTCGTGCGATGTTACGCTACTGTGAGGTGTAGTCTTTGTTAGTGTGATGTGACTGTGAGGTGTAGTCTTGCCCCTTATATAAGCCCTCTTGTCATGTTTCCTTTTATAGTTCCTTGATAATGTGAGTAGTCACGAAAGCGCTTGGAATTACTCTATTTTTCATAGTGGTTGTCTTGCATATATATATATATATATATATATATATATATATATATATATATATATATATATATATATATATATATATATATATATATATATATATATATATATATATAGATCACTTTTTAGTTATAGCTACAGTGGGAGTAAAAGGTAGATGGGATTTAAGGAAAATAGAAGCAGTAAGTAAGAGAGAGGTGAAGGTTTATAAACTAAAAGAGTAGGCAGTTAGGGTAAGATATAAACAATTATTGGAGGATAGATGGGTTAGTGAGAGTGTAGGCAATGGGGTCGAAGATGGTTGGGGTAGATTTAAAATGTAGTGTTAGAGTGTTCAGTAGAAGTTTGTGGTTACAGGCGAGTGGGTGCGGGAGGGAAGAAGAGCGATTGGTGGAATGATGATGTAAAGAGAGTAGTAAGGGAGAAAAAGTTAGCATATGAAGTAATGCAAGGAGGGAAGAGTATATGGAGAGAAAAAGAGAGGTTAAGAGAGTGGTGAAGCAATGTAAAAAGAGAGCAAATGAGAGAGTGGGTGAGATGTTATCAACAAATTTTGTTGAAAATAAGAAAAAGTTTTGGAGTGAGATTAATAAGTTGAGGAAGCCTAGGGAACAAATGGATTTGACCGTTAAAAATAGGAGAGCAGAGTTATTAAATGGAGAGTTAGAGTTATCGGGAAGATGGAGAGAATATTTTGAGGAGTTGTTAAATGTTGATGAAGACAGGGAAGCTGTGATTTCGTGTGTAGGGCAAGGAGGAATAACATCTTGTAGGAGTGTGGAAGAGCCAGTTGTGAGTGTGGGGGAAGTTCCTGAGGCAGTGGGTAGAATGAAAGGGGGTAAGGCAGCTGGGATTGATGGGATAAAGATAGAAATGTTATAACCAGGCGGGGATATAGTTTTGGAGTGGTTGGTGCTATTATTTAATAAATGTACGGAAGAGGGTAAGGTACCTAGGGATTGGCTGAGACAGTGTATAGTTCCTTTGTATAAAGGCAAAGGGGACAAAAGAGAGTGCAAAAATTATAGGGGAATAAGTCTGTTGAGTGTACATGGTAAAGTGTATGGTAGAGTTATTATTGAAAGAATTAGGAGTAAGACAGAGAGGAGGATAGCAGATGAACAAGGGGGCTTTAGGAAAGGTAGGGGGTGTGTAGACCAAGTGTTTACAGTGAAACATATAGGTGAACAGTATTTGGATAAGGGTAAAGAGGTTTTTGTGGCATTTATAGATTTGGAAAAGGCGTATGATAGGGTGGATAGGGGGGCAATGTGGCAGATGTTTCAGGTGTATGGAATAGGAGGTAGGTTACTGAAAGCAGTGAAGAGTTTTTATGAGGATAGCGAGGCTTAGGTTAGAGTGTGTAGGAGGGAGGGGGACTATTTCCCAGTAAAAGTGCGCCTTTGACAAGGATGTGTGATGTCACCGTGGTTGTTCAATATATTTATAGATGGGGTTGTAAGAGAAGTGAATGCGAGGGTCTTGGCAAGAGATGTGGGGTTAAAAGATAAAGAATCAAATACAAAGTTGGAGTTGTCACAGTTGCTTTTTTGCTGATGACACTGTGCTTTTGGGAGATTCTGAAGAGAAGTTGCAGAGGTTGGTGGATGAATTTGGTAGGGTATGTAAAAGAAGAAAATTGAAAGTGAATATAGGGAAGAGTAAGGTGATGAGGATAACAAAAATATTAGGTGACGAAAGATTGGATATCAGATTGGAGGGAGAGAGTATGGAGGTGGTGAATGTATTCAGATATTTGGGAGTGGACATGTCAGCAGATGGGTCTATGAAGGATGAGGTGAATCATAAAATTGATGAGGGGAAAAGGGTGAGTGGAGCACTTGAGTCTGTGGAGACAAAGAACTTTGTCCATGGAAGTAAAGAGGGAATGTATGAGAGTATAGTTATACCAACACTCTTATATGGGTGTGAAGCATGGGTGATGAATGTTGCAACGAGGAGAAGGCTGAAGGGAGTGGAGATGTCATGTCTGAGGTCAATGGGTGGTGTGAGAATTCGTAGTTTGGAAATTAGGAGGAGGTGTGGGATTACCAAAACTATTATCCAGAGGGCTGAGGAGGGGTTGTTGAGGTGGTTCGGACATGTAGAGAGAATGGAACGAAACAGAATGACTTCGAGAGTGTATAAATCTGTAGTGGAGGGAAGGCAGGGTAGGGGTCAGCCTAGGAAATGCTGGAGAGAGGGGTAAATGAGGTTTTGTGTGCGAGGGGCTTGGACTTCCAGCAAGCATGTGTGAGTGTATTTGATAGGAGTGAATGGAAACAAATGTTTTTTAATACTTGACGTGCTGTTGGAGTGTGAGCAAAGTAACATTTATGAAGGGATTCAGGGAAACCGGCAGGCCGGACTTGAGTCCTAGAGATGGGAAGTACAGTGTCTGCACTCTGAAGGAGGGGTGTTAATGTTGCAGTTTTATTACTGTAGTGTAAAGCACCCCTCTGGCAAGACAGTGATGGAGTGAATGATGATGAAAGTTTTTCTTTTTCGGGCCACCCTGCCTTGGTGGGAATCGGCCGATGTGTTAATAAATAAATAAATAAATATATATATACTGTATATATATTGGAAACGAAGTAATACAAGATGCAAAAGAACCATGGGGGCGAATGCATTACACTGTCTTAAATGTAGTGCCACACTGAGGAATTATGGCCTATTTTTCCAGCACTTTCTGAAGGTGTAAGGAGAGTTTGCCTCAGAATTATGTGGGTTGAATAAGTGCGTCCGTCTTGAGTTCATTTTAATGAGCCCCGTTTCCTTTATATAAGTTTTAGAACTCTCCCCTTTAAATGTTATCATTTTCTCTTCACTTTAAATGGACACTCTGTCCAGTGGGAGGCTAACCCATAATTGCCAGTGACTTCTATATCACTGACAATATATTTATATATGTAAAGTTACTGATATCATAGTAGAATATGATCTAATTTTTTATTGCCACGTTAATTAATGCTTGTGGGATTTTTCTAATGCTATAATATTCATCCTTCTGGCTATGGGCACTGGTAAGTCTAAGGGCACTTCCTGTACCCTTCTCTCTCTCTCACTCTCTCTCTCTCTCTCTCTCTCTCTCTTCCTCACTCACTCACTCCAGTAAAGACGTCCTTTGTGAACTTACTTGCTTCGACATCATCCTCTTTTCTGCAATTTTGCAAGCTCCTGATGATGTGTTGATTGCAACACGAAAGGCCTAGAGCTATCATTCTACTCCCCCGTAGTTGTTTTGCATATATATATATATATATATATATATATATATATATATATATATGTCGTGCCGATTAGGTAAAACTTGCGATTTTGGCTTAAATAGCAACGCTCACCTTGCCATATAAGACAAGTGAAAATTTGTGTATGCAATAATTTCGCCAAAATCATTCTGAACATAACTAAAACAATATATTTCATTGTGTTTGTTTATTATTAAATTAATGTTAACGTATCTAACATATATTTAGTTGGGTTAGGCTAAATTAAATTGTGCTTGTTGTAATAAGGTTAGGTAGGTTTTCAAAGTTTCTCTTGGTACAAAATTATAAATTCTTACATTAACATAAATGAAAAAATATATTTTTAAATGTATAAGAGAAAATTTTAGAAAGGACTTAATTTTAGATGAGTTCTTGCTAATTGACCAGTTTTACTAATCGGCACGACATATATATATATATATATATATATATATATATATATATATATATATATATATATATATATATATATATATTATATATATATATATATATATATATATATATCTATATATATGTCGTGCCGATTAGGTAAAACTTGCTATTTTGGCTTAAATAGCAACGCTCACCTTGCCATATAAGACAAGCGAAAATTTGTGTATGCAATAATTTCCAAAATCATTCTGAACATAACGAAAAAATATATTTCATTGTGTTTGTTTATTATTAAATTAATGTTAACGTATCTAAAATATATTTAGTTGGGTTAGGCTAAATTAAATTGCGCTTGTTGCAATAAGGTTAGGTAGGTTTTCAAAGTTTCTCTTGGTACAAAATTATAAATTTTTACATTAACATAAATGACAAAAATGTATCTTCAAACTTATAAGAGAATTTTTTAGAAAGGACTTAATTTTAGATGAGTTCTTGCTAATTGACCAGTTTTACCTAATCGGCACGACATATATATATATATATATATATATATATATATATATATATATATATATATATATATATATATATATATGCAACACAACCACTATGAAAAATAGAAGAATTCCAAGCGCTTTCGTGACTACTCACATTATCAAGGAACTGTTTTATTATCAAGGAACATTATCAGTTCCTTGATAATGTGAGTAGTCACGAAAGCGCTTGGAATTCTTCTATTTTTCATAGTGGTTGTTTTGCATATTTTTATATCACCTGTTTACTGTGATCTTTTTGCATATATATATTTTTTTTTTTTTTTTTTTTTTCAACAAGTCGGCCGTCTCCCACCGAGGCAGGGTGACCCAAAAAGAAAGAAAATCCCCAAAAAGAAAAAACTTTCATCATCATTCAACACTGTTACAAAATGACACGATATCTATTAACAATAGATATCTCCAGTGAACACTAGAAAGGAAAGCCCTTCTAGCATCCAGCCTGTTACTGGGCTTTTGCAACAAAGTCAGTATCCTGGTTCAGTTATCCGACATATTATATAGATAAAGGGGATTACAACTGATAGGGTACTAACCAAAGTAAATGATTTAAAAGATTTATTAAAGTGAGAAAATCTAGGGTAGCAAAGTAAATCAATTATGAAGATATTAATATATCAATTAGGTTAATTAGGAGGGTAGCTCCTACACTGCTCTCATATACAATAAGTCTGTGCTGAGGGCACATATATATAAATGACTCAGAGGTACCATCAGGTACAATGTCAGTAATAACAATAATATATACAAATAATAATAAATGTGTGTACGAGTGTGCTCCCGGTAACTATGACTCGACTCAACCAGTGTACGACAGAACTTCTCATAAGCTAGCTGTACTAAACTGACAATCTTAACAGCTTGATTGTCTAGTAAAATGACCACTTCGCAGAACAGCACTATAACAGGCAACAGCAACACAGCATCAGGAACAAGGAGATAGAAACTCGACCCTAACTGGGGACCATCAGTAGATCCTCCAAAACAGTCCCAAAACTCCCTTTCTACTGAAACTAGGTTCAGCATAAACAATCCCAAACTGTGGCGGTGCACAGATGCCTTATCGAAGTAGGTCCTGAGCTAGAGCTTGAGACCTGAGTTATCAAAGAGTGTCAAAGTGACACGCAACCCAGAACAAAGTCGAAAAATCACTGTCTAGTCTATTCTCTGTGAACAGAGTTACACAGAGTTCTGAGAAGTATGATTCGCCTCACCAACAAATACATACTCTACCCAACAGAGTCTAATGTCGAGAACAACAAGAGTGAGGAGTTGACTCGACGAAGGGCAGCAGGCCAGAGAGAGCGATGAAAAAGGAACAACCACCCAGCTCAGGTGTGTTCAGAGACTGACTCTCCCCCCGCAACAAGACGCCGGCAGCCTAACAGTCGTTTGTCAACACCAAGGCAGTTACTACACACTCTCGAGCACAACAAAATATAATATCCTACCTAATATATATAGCTAAGTTAAATAATAGTCTAATAATAATATAAAGCAAAATATTAACGATTTAGCTATAATCGAGAATATTCGCAATATAAAATTATAGAAAATTGAAATATACATTATATACATTGAGGCCCAGTTCAAGGGGCGCAACAAACACTTTCACCACACTCATACATAATCACTGTCTTTGCAGAGGAGCTCAGATACTACAGCTGAGAAAAGTCCCTCCCAGCTGTCACTATCTCAGACCCCTCCTTTAAAGTGCAGGCATTGTACTTCCCATTTCCAGGACTCAAGTCCAACTAAATCAATTAACTGGTTTCCCTGAATCCCTTCACACAATGTTACCCTGCTCACACTCCAACAGATCGTCATGTCCCAAAAACCATTCGTCTCCATTCACTCCTATCTAACACGCTCACACATGCTTGCTGGAAGTCCAAGCCCCTCGCCCACAAAACCTCCTTTACCCCTTCCCTCCAACCTTTTCTAGGACGACCCTACCCCGCCTTCCTTCCCTACAAATTTATACGCTCTCCAAGTCATTCTACTTTGATCCATTCTCTCTAAATGACCAAACCACCTCAACAACCCCTCTTCAGCCCTCTGACAAATACTTTTAGTAACTCCACACCTTCTCCTAATTTCCACATTCCGAATTTTCTGCATAATATTTACACCACACATTGCCCTTAGACAGGACATCTCCACTGCCTCCAGCCTCCTCCTCGCTGCAGCATTTGCAACCCATGCTTCACACCCATATAAGAGTGTTGGTACCACTATACTTTCGTACATTCCCTTCTTTGCCTCCATGGATAACGTTTTTTGTCTCCACAGATACCTCAATGCACCACTCACCTTTTTTCCTTCATCAATTCTATGGTTAACCTCATCCTTCATAAACCCATCTGCTGACACATCAACTCCAAAATATCTGAAAACATTTACTTCTTCCATAATCCCTCTCTCCAATGTGATATCCAATTTTTCTTTATTTAAATCGTTTGATACCCTCATCACCTTACTCTTATCTATGTTCACTTTTAACTTTCTACCTTTACACACACTCCCAAACTCGTCCACTAACCTTTGCAACTTTTCTTTAGAATCTCCCATAAGCACAGTATCATCAGCAAAAGTAACTGTGTCAACTCCCATTTTGCATTTAATTCTCCATAATTTAATCCCACCCCTCTCCCCAACACCCTAGCATTTACTTTTTTACAACCCCATCTATAAATATATTAAACAACCATGGTGACATTACATTACATTACATTATATATATATATATATATATATATATATATATATATATATATATATATATATATATATATATATATATATATATATATATATATATATATATATATATATATATATATATATATATATATATGTCGTGCCGATTAGGTAAAACTTGCGATTTTGGCTTAAATAGCAACGCTCACCTTGCCATATAAGACAAGTGAAAATTTGTGTATGCAATAATTTCGCCAAAATCATTCTGAAAATAACGAAAAAAATATATTTCATTGTGTTTGTATATTATTTAATTAATGTTAACTTATCTAAAATATATTTAGTTTGGTTAGGCTAAATTAAATTGCGCTTGTTGTAATAAGGTTAGGTAGGTTTTCAAAGTTTCTCTTGGTACAAAATTATAAATTCTTACATTAACATAAATGAAAAAAATATACCTTTAAACGTATAAGAGAAAATTTTAAAAAGGACCTAATTTTAGATTCGCATTTCGTCACCCAGCCTTGGTGGGGTGAGGTGGTTCTCTGCGCTGGTGCTGACCCCTGGTGACGCTCTGAGCCAACTTGGTTTTCAGTCAACAATGGCGTCGGCCGGCAGAAGAAGAGTGAACACAGTCTGCATCGACATGGTCACAGGAGTACTGCAGCCTGCCACGGCAGCCACTGTCCTTCCAGGTATCCTGAAGGACGTCTACAACATTGAGGTGGCAGATTTGTACGGCGTGGCATTGAACGGCATGACCAGGGTGTTTGTGAAATTTCTCACAGCTGACGTTTATGAGAGGTTGGTCGACCGGCATCAGGATCGGGTGTATACTGTGCGCACCGGCCTACAAGTGAGATTGAAGGATGTTTCAAGAACCTACACTTGGTTAAGATTAAGAACGTGCCGTTCGAGTCTGACCAGATGGACATCAGCAAGGTTTTCAGCGACTACGGGACGATACATGCTGTAACAACAGGGACATGGAGTGAGGGGCCCATGGTGGCCTGTTTGAAGGGTCTTTCTCACTGAAGATGACACTGAAGAGACCGATACCTTCATATGTCATCCTGCCTGAGTTCCACACACAAGTTTATGTGACTTATGTGGCCAACAACGAACGTGCAGGCTTGTGGGTCTATTGGTCACATAGCCGCTGACTGTATGAGGCGATCGCATCAGAGGACTGATGCAGGACAACGGGGGCAGATGGCACAAGAGGAGCATCGTAAGAACGAGGGAACAGTAGTCACAGAGAGGCGTACAAAGTTGTGGAGTGAAATAGTGGAGGGCCCTGAGGAGAGATGTCATACATTGCCTCAGGGGTCTGGGCAGAAGGAGGTTACTGGTGGATGTGGGATGCAGAGTGTGTGAGTCAGGAGGAGCCACTGGAGGAGGTGTTGCAAGGCTTATTGGAGGAACCTTGCCTGTATTAAGTGGGAGGTGAGTGCTGAATTGGATGAGGCAGTGAAGCTGGTGGAAAGTATGGTCCAGGAGGACACAGGAAGGGATTCATGGAGACTGAGCAGGTGACAGTGGAGGTGCACCGCTCAGCAGAAGAGAGTACTATGCATGTGGTGACTGGGACTCGAAAGAGGTCGGGTACAATTTCGGACAGTGATGACGTACTAACTCCTGCACAGAGGACATGTAAAAAACCTTTGGTGGATGTTGCGAGGAAGGATTTAGACTTGATGAAGGATAAGGGGAAGGACAGGGGTGGAAAAATAGCGAGTAAAGCGGGGAGTAAGGTGAAGGCTTCATCGCAGCATCCACCGAGGTCAAAGGACAAACCCTCACAAGTGATTTCCAGTGTTTAACTATAAATGTGAATGGATTGCGGGATGAAATTAAACGAGCATGGGTGGAGGGTACATTACGTAGGTATGGAGTGACTGTAGCATTCATACAGGAACACAATTTTCGGTGTGGAAGGGAGCTGAGTTTGAAAGGATACAGAGTATATGCAGGGTCATCAGGGAAATTAAAGGGTGGGTCGGCAGTGGCAGTGGCGGAGTCCAGCCCTTTTCGACTAATGGCATGGGAGGAATGCGGGGGGGGTAGGATTGTCAGGGTGGAAGGGGATTGGGGTGGGGTTCGTGTCTGTTTTATGGGGGTGTACATGCCAGCTGACAGGTCAGGGAAGGTAAAGAAGGAATTTGTGCGGGACTCAATGGTGTTTGCATTTAGGGATTTACCGGGTGTGGCAGTTGTAGGGGGAGATTACAACTGCGTGATCAGAAGGAAGGATGTGGAGCCTAGGGGTGCGGGTTGCGTGTTGGTGGAACTGAGGGACTTGTTGGGGAGTGCGGGATTGAGGGATATCGTTGGGGTGGGGGGTGTGAGTGAGCACACTTTTGTCAGGCGGGGATACGGGGCTAGGCTAGATAGGTTGTATGTTTCGGGAAGTGTGCAGGTGGGAAGGGTTAGTACAGTGGACGTGGGATTTTCTGACCATAGGGGAGTGTTGGTGGAGGTGGATTGGTCGGGGGTAGCGAAACAATATAAAAGCTATTGGAAGTTGAATACTAGACTGTTGTTGGGAATAGAGCAGAGGGAGGCTTTCGCGAGCTGGTGGGGAGGGGTGTGGGAGAAGCGGAAGGGAGGGGGAAATTTAGTGGAATGGTGGGCGCAGGAGGGAAAGCAGTTCATCCGACAGTACTATCGGAGGTTGGGAAGGGAGGAGGCGGCATGGAGGTACGGGTTGCAAAATTATATTGAGGGGTTACTGCAGGACTGTCATGACAGAGGGGGTTATAAGGTGATGGGGGAGATTAGGCAGTTGAAGGAGCAATTAGAGGAAATTCAGAATGAAAGATTCGGGGCTTGCAAGATGAAAGCGGGGTTGAGGAGGTCCTGTGGGGATAAACCTCAAAGTATGTATTGGGGAGGTGCAGAGCACGCAGAGAGGCAATTTCAGTGGAGTGTTTTGAGGTGGATGAGAACCTAGGGAGATATGAGAGGGGAACATGGATAAGAGGTACGGAAGCGATGGGGGTGTATGTTGATAAATGGTTTGCTAAATATTTGGAAAAAGTAGAGATAAAAGGAGTGGAGGGGATGTTGCTACAGAGAGGGGTTAAGGAGAGGATGGGGAGGAGGACAGGAGGGGGTGGAGGGGAAGATACGGGAAGATGAGGTGTGGGAGGCAGTGAATGGTCTCAGCAAAGGGAAGGCACCAGGAATAGATGGGATTGCAAATGAATTTTATAGGGAGAACTGGGGTGCTTTGGGGAATGTGTCACTGGGGTGATGAACTGTATGAAAAGGGAAGGGGTGATGGGGAGGGAAATGGGTATGGGGTGGTGGTTTTGGTGAAGAAGGGAAGGAGGGGAACAAGGTTAGTAATTACAGGCCGTTGATGTTAATGAATACTGACTATAAAATATACGCGAAGATTTTGGGTAACAGATTAAAAAGGTGGTGGAAAGAGTGATTGAAGAGGGGCAGGGGGAATACCGGGCAGGGAGTGACCAAGGGGCAGGAAAGGATTAAGGGTTTATAGATAGGTGTGGGGAGGGGGAGTGTTGACGTTGGACTGGAGGGGCTTACGACAGTGTGAATAGGGATGTGTTGCTAGAGATTATGCGACGACAGGGATTTGGGGGAAGTTGTTCAATGGGTACGGTCTTTGTATGGGGGCGAGCGTAAGGATTCAGGTGAATGGAAGGTTAGGGAGTGTGGTAAAGATGAACAGGGGCTGCGGCAGGGTTGTCCCCTGTCGCAAATTCTGTTTGCCTGTCTGCAGGACCCGTTTTACAGGTTAGTGGGGAGGGGATAGGGAGGGACGGGGTAGTGGAGGTGGGAGGACAGGCGGGCATTGTGGGGTACGTTGATGACACAACGGTGCTTGTGGGTAGTAGGAAGGATTTAGAGTGGTGGGAGGGCTCTAAGTTTGTTTTGTTCGGCGACGGAATGAGGGTGAACGGAGGAAAGTCGAAGTTGATGGAGGTGGGGACGTGGTGGGCGGGAGATTGGCACGAGGGTTTGGGTGGCATATCGTAGATAGCGTCAAAATATGTGGGATTATCTTTATGAGGGAGGGGTCATGGCTAGGGAAGTAAATTCGAAGGGTCGTGCAGGGGCGAAGGATCGTATTAATAGTTGGAGGGCGGGGACCTGACCTTGGGGCAGAGGGTGATTGTTGTAAACAGCTTGGTTTATAGTAGATTGTAGCATGTGGCAGTCGTGTATCCATTAAGGACGGAGGATGTGAGGGAGCTGGAGGGTAGGGTGTATAGGTACATTTGGGCGGGTGGGCGACATTGGCTTAGGAAGGACATCGTGCGAAACAGCATTAGGCGTGGAGGTTTAGGGTTGATTTGGGTGGAGCGTAGGCTTATATGTGCGTTTGTTAGAAGATGCATGGTGAGACGGGGGGGTCTGGGGAGGTGTGGAGAAGATGGGGTGGGGGGGGTGCTGAGGGAGGTAGGGGAGTGGTGGGGAGGGACGGAATTGGCTTTTTGCAGGGATATGTTGAGAAATTTGATGGTGATGGCGGAACCTCACAAGATACGGACAGGAGTAATGGTAAGAGTGGGGAATGGGAACGAGGTGGTGGAGGGGGTGGCGGTGTACCCCACATATGACTGGAGAAGCATTTGGGAGGGGTTCAGGGAATTAAGGTTGAGGGAAAGGGACAGGGAGCATATGTACAGATTCATGCATGGAGTGGTGGCTTCGCAGGCAATTCTATTCACCATGGGTTTAGTGCAGGATGGTAGGTGTGAGA
This sequence comes from Cherax destructor, assembly GCA_009830355.1. Taxonomy (NCBI): domain Eukaryota; kingdom Metazoa; phylum Arthropoda; class Malacostraca; order Decapoda; family Parastacidae; genus Cherax; species Cherax destructor. The sequence continues at coordinate 68,973 of WNWK01008418.1, read as the reverse complement.
AGTGTGGCGTGATGGAATCAGCATTGCATGTGGTGTATTTTTGCGAAGCATTGGGGGAGGTGAGGGAATGGTTGGGTGGAATCATTCAAGGGTTGGGAGGGGGTGGCATTTCAATGCTAAGAGCGATATACCTGGATATAGGGGGAGTGGGGCATAGAGAAAGGAGGGGGATTATGTATTGTATGGTAGATTATGTGTGTGGAGCATGGAGATTAAGGGACAAGAGTAACAGGGAGAGGATGAGGGCTGTGGCGGCAAGCATGTATCGCACCAAGTGTAGGAATAGGGTGGTGTATGGTAGGGGATGGGAGTCGGCTTTTGCGGAGGGGTACAGGAACATGAGTATGGGGGATCTATGGGGAGGGGTCCTAACAAGGGGGCTGGACATCCAGTCTATAGGTGGAGGGGTGTGTTGACAGGAGGTGAGTGCTTTGGGGAAAGGTGAAATAGAGGTGTGTGGGGTTTGGAGGGGGGCCGATAGAGGGCACGGAGGACTACTAACACCTGATTTGGGTGGGGACGCATGACTAGAGCAGAGGAAAGTATGCAAGAAGGGATGGGGTGAAAAAGGGGGGGGGTCAGTAAGGGGAGAGTGAGGGTTTGTCCAGTACTGTGCATTTCAATTGGTGTGAGGAGGTTTTAAATATGGTATAGCGGCGTTCCTATGGAATGGGACGATGCAGTGCATTATGAGTGGTTGCATACGTGCATCTGTTGTCATTTCAATGTTATGGAAAACACAGTTACGGTGGTGTTACTCTGGGATATCAGTGCATGATTCGGTGTTTTGTTGGATGATGGGTTTGTTGCGGTAGATTTTAAAGTTTAAATTTGTATGTAATGTGATGACGTTGATATGAGGAATAAGATTGTTTTGTTTTTTTTGGCATTCATGTATATGGTGTTTCTTGAAGATGTGTAATGTTATACTTAATATTTGTGTGTTGTATTATGTGTGCCATATTTATGTATTGTATGTAACATGTTATTCTTGTGTGGGGCATTTCAGTGGTTCTTAGTGTTCATATTAATACGTCTAAGTGTGTAGACGTTGTTACATTTCATGTTGTAAATAATTTGTTGGGGTGTCGGTAGGGGTTCTAACGTAATTAGTTGTAATTCATGTATTACCACAATGCTAGAGACAGTGGTATCAGGCGAAGGGGTACATATATTTATTATAACTTGTACATATTAGAATGTACATGTGTACATTCATTATTGATCATTATACGTGTTGTTTTGTGTATAGGCAGTAAGCAAGAAAGATCATGTTTTGGATATATCATTGGTTTCCTGGAAAAAATCAATATATGTAATGGCATGTCTAGGATATTGGCAAGGTTTGTTGAAGATGGACATGGCTCAATGTGCTCCATTCTGGATAAGTATGCACTTTGTTTTGAACAATTGATCATGAACATGGGGTTTATGTAGTGTGGGGAGGGTTTGTAGGGAGACAATTGGTATTTTATGATATGTATTAAATGACCAGTTTTACCTAATCGGCACGACATATATATATATATATATATATATATATATATATATATATATATATATATATATATATATATATATATATTTAGGTACCACCTGTAGAACTTTACTGGGGACCCTCATCCTCAGAAAAGAAATTAAACGTACCTCAGGGAGAACTCGAGGTTCTCCCGAACTGTTTGAATATTACCACCCCGTATATATTATATAAGTGTTTTATTAGTAGACAGAATACATTGACAGAAAACACAAACATGAACATGAATACATTGGTACAATATATCAAAGATTACGAATCTCCTCCAGCTCCTCCGAAGCCAGACTCAAGCCCAGTATGCTGCATGCATTTCCCCTCTGGATTTCCACGCTGAGGCGCTGCAACATGAAAGTGGTTGCCCTTGGGTCTCTGGTGGGCTCGATGAGTCTGGAACCCAGTTCATTGGGGAAACGTGTTGCATATTTTCCCCATGATCCCAAGGTCTCTGATCCCACTGGGACAAATTGATACTGTTGGCTTATGTCCCTGTATTTGCCGATCTTGTACTCCTCCCTGTGGTCAGCAGCTCCTCCCTGTCGCCCGACATTGTGATGGATGTAGGTGTCAGTCAGTGTCGACACAGGTATAGTCCCATGCTAAAAGCTTGCCATTCTTCCAAGGATAGATGGTGATCCCATCGGAGTGTTTTGCTGGGTTGTGGGTATTGTTGGCTGCTAGTGATTGGGGCTCTCTCTCGGCTGGGTATCCAGCTGTAGCGAGGGTTCTCTTTATGATGTCATTGACTTCACTGTGTCTTGCATACCAGCCCTTGGTTTTGGAACAGTTTAGACCATGTAGACCATATTGGTAGGCTTGCGCATCGCAGCAAATACACGTATATTCCGTGTGAATAGGGGCAGCAAGGCGCAGAGCCACTGCAATACGAAGGGTGTTAGGGTCGAGGCGTGTTCCCATTGCCGAAATTGGAACTGTTTTAAGGAATTCCCCAGAGTGAGGTACACTCACAGCTAGGAGATGGGCAGTCTCCCTGTCTGATGTTACAGTCCTAAGCATGTAGGCAAGCATCTTTTCAGTGATGGGGCCATCCTAGCTTGACTGTTTGTAGGCCAGTTCTGCACTAGGTTTTGGTGCTGGAGCAGCAAGAGTCTCCCATTCAGTGATGGCACTGGCGTAGCTAGGGTCTTGTATTTCTGCTGAATCACTGAGATTGTTCGGAAGAATTTGTTTTATTAGCTCATTTGATGCTATGGAAGAGGATAAGAAAGCTAGTGGGGAAATTTGGGAGGATTTGCGTACTCCCAGCCCCCCAAGCCTGACTGGAAGTGAGGCTTGCAACCACTGTCCATCTTCGAGGGAAAGATTCAATACACTCTCTAGCATGGTCTTGAGGAAAGTCATATTCCTTGAGTTTCGGACTGCTGAAGGCTGAGGAGCATCTCAGGAAGTAGGTAAGTTTTGGGATTGACAGGCACCTGGTGTGTAGGTAGAAGGTATCATGCCTATCGATGTCTTTCATCCTGCCTTCCATCGTCCTGAGGTCTAAGATTTTTTCTACGACCAGATCGATGGCATTGGGCCTAAGAGGAGCACCGAGGAGAGTGCTGTTGGCTGGATCAATGGCTCGTGCCCCTGGTAAAACAGCACTAATGTTCTGGATCATCTGTCGATTGGTAGAAACTATTTCACATTTGGTGGGGTTTAAAGATTGGCCCAGGCTCTCTCCCATGTCCTCTAGGAGAGATTCTGTAGTGCCAGCTAGGGTACCATTATCCAAGATCCAGATATTGAGCTCACTGGAGAGTGCTTCTGTGACTTCCTTGATAACCAGACAGAATAGAAAGGGGGCGAGAGGGTCCCTCTGTTGCACACCTTCACACGAGTCAATTTCATGGTCCCCAAACAATAGTTTAGAAGTCACACTATAACACGATTGTATGAAGGGATAGAGGGAAGTGAAGTGTCTAGAAACTGCTTGGAGAGCAGCATCCCTTCTGACTGAGTTGAAAGCATTGGCAAAGTCCAATTTGATCAGGGCTTTTTATTAAACATATTGTTGATGTATACTCGTGCTGCGTGAAGCTGCTTCAGCCTTGGGACACAAAACCGAGTGAGTTGTTTCAACATTGCGCAGCTCTGACTGCATTTCACTGCGGCCTTGGGACAAGGGCCGAAGGGTGTTGCCACTGTATTGGGCCTGATTCTCTATCCTTTATCCGGAGGGCACACAGTGAGGCACTAAAGAAAATGGGTCTAATTTACTTTTTTATTATTGAATATAGTTAAGTATTACCTCGAGTGATTATTGGACACTTCATCTCAGAGAAGATGAAAAAAACATTCTTCAACTAAACTCAAGAGATTTCTTCCATAATCTGAATGTTTTTTCGTTGTCCACCATTATCATGTACTGTTTAAAGTCTACCTTTCAACATGTTTTCCTATTATTGAGTACATTTTTCGTCGAGGAATTTATTAAGCATTCGTAATAAGAAGAGTTTGGAAATAGTATTTCATTGACGATGTGGAGCTTCTTGAGATCCTTAGACGCCGGTTGTATAAAAAGAATTTTGAAAAAAAAACTGTTGCTACCCTGACCTGGATCATTGCATGATTACTTAGTTGTGCTATGTTATGTTCAGATTACTTCCCTCAAACTGTTGATAGTGTTTTATTTTGTCTAAATTAAGAACATAAGAACATAAGAAAGAAGAACACTGCAGTAGGCCTTCTGGCCCATGCGAGGCAGGTCCAAGTCTCCAACCTGCTTAAGCCAATGCCCCGACCCAGCCAGGTCAGGTTACATTCACTTAAGGAAGGAGCACGGCATCTGACCTAGTAGCACAAGCTAGTCAGGACCAACTCACACCCACCTGCACCCACTCATATATTTATCTAGCCGACCACCTGGATTTATTCCTCTGCAGGTAAACTCCAGGTAGTCAGGTCACTTCCACTTAAGGAATTAGTACAGCATCTGACCTAGTAGCACAAGCTAGTCAGGTCCAACTCACACCCTCCAACACCCACTCATGTATTTATCTAAGCTATTTGTAAAACTACACAACGTCTCAGCCCCTATGACGGTACTCGGGAGTTTGTTCCACTCATCCACAACTCTATTACAAACCAGTGCTTTCCTATATCCTTCCTGAATCCGAACTTTACCAACTTTAGCTGGATATTTTCAGCACGCTATTTACATCCCCTTTATTTATTCCTGTTTTCCATTTATACACCTCAATCATATCCCCCCTAATTCTACGCCTTTCTAGAGAGTGCAGATTCAGGACCCTCAGTCTATCCTCATAGGGAAGATCTCTGATACATTGGATCAACTTTGTCATCCTCCTCTGTACGTTTTCCAGTGCATTTATATCCATTATGTAATTCGGTGACCAGAACTGTGCAGCATAATCTAAATGAGGCCTAAGCCAAATATATATAGAGTTGAAGAACAACCTGAGGACTTCTATTATTTATACTTCTTGATAGGAAGCCAAGGATTCTGTTAGCTTTATTGTGAACACTTATGCACTGTTGTCTTGGTTTCAGATTACTACTAACCAGAACTCCTAAATCCTTCTCGCAATCACAAGTATTAAGATCTACATTATTCAGTTTATATGTGGCATGGTTATTGTCCTGCGCAACATTTAGAACTTTGCATTTGTCTACATTAAACTGCATCTGCCACTTCTCCGACCACTGCATCAGTCTATTCAAATCATCCTGGAGTGCTCTAATGTCCTCATTAGAATGAATTGGACGGCCTATTTTGGTGTCATCAGCAAATTTGCTTATGTTGCTATTTATTCCTCATCTATGTCGTTTATGAAAATTGTAAACAACAGGGGCCCAAACTGACCCCTGTGGAACACCGCTTGAGACGTGCCTCCATTCTGATTTCTCTCCATTTATAGGTAGGATAATTGATTCAAACACAGATGTCATAGAACTTCAGGAAGATTTAGACAAACTTAATTCGTGATCAGAAAAGTGGCAGATGCAGTCAATGTAGATAAATGCAAGGTTCTGAAGCTCGGGAGTGTCCATAACCCAAGCACTTATAAGTTAAATAACGTAGAACTTAGCCATACAGACTGCGAGAAGGACTTGGGGTGATGGTAAGCAGCAACCTTAAACCAAGACAGCAATGCCTAAGCGTACGTAATAAGGCAAACAGATTACTGGGATTTATATCAAGATGTTAGCAACAGAAGTCCAGAGGTTATATTACAGCTTTATACATCATTAGTAAGGCCTCACCTAGATTACGCAGCTCAGTTTTGGTCTCCATATTACAGAATGGACATAAATTCGTTAGAAAACATTCAGCGTAGAATGACTAAATTAATACATAGCATTAGAAATCTTCCTTACGAAGAAAGATTGAAGACCCTAAAATTACATTCACTTGTAAGACGTAGAATAGGGGAGACATGATCGAGGTATACAAGTGGAAAATGGGTATTAACAAAGGGGATATAAATAAGGTCTTGAGGATATCTCTCCAAGAGAGAACCCGCAATAATGGATTCAAGTTAGATAAGTTTAGATTTAGAAAGGATATAGGAAAGTATTGGTTTGGAAATAGGGTAGTTGATGAGTGGAACAGTCTGCCTAGTAGGGTTATTGAAGCTAGGACCTTGGGTAGTTTCAAATTTAGGTTGGATAAATTCATGAGTGAGAGGGATGGATTTGAGTGGGACTCGCGCATGAGTGGGTAAAATTGTCAAAGCTTATTTCTTGGGTAGCATTGAAAATTGGGTTGAGCAAATATTCTGTTAGTGGGACGGATTGTGAAGGACTTGCCTAGTATGGGCCAACAGGCCTGCTGCAGTGTTCCTCCTTTCTTATGTTTATGTTTCTTATGTAAGGCTTATTGGTCTATAGTTCGAAGCTAAGGACCTGTCACCTGCCTTGTAAATAGGTATTACATTTGCCATTTCACACTTGTTGGCTGATGCAAGTTTGTAGTGATATATTGAAATATTTGCCAAAGGTTTGCTAAGTTCCTCCTTTGCTTCCTTTAAATCTTTCAGTTCATCAGGGCCTGGGATTTTTGGTTTAATTTCTATTTGTCTGAGGACCATGTCACTAGTTACCCATCGAGCATAGTATTATCTTCCTGTTCTACATAATTTATTTTCTGGAATTCCCTAGTCTTCTGAGTAAAAACTGAAGGAAGTTGATTTGAAAATTCGAGGGTTGGATTTGAGTGGGACTCCATGATGGTAGATTTGTCAAAGCATTTCTTGGGTAGCATTGAAAATTGGGTTGAGCAAATATTCTGTTATGGGACGGATTGTGAGGACCATGCCTAGTATGGGCCAACAGGCCTGCTGAGTGTTCCTCCTTTCTTATGTTCTTATGTTCTTATGAAGTAAGTATTGAAAATTTCACACATATCCTTATCACTGTCCGTGATCTGTCCTGAGTTACTCTTAAGTGGGCGTATCTTGTCCCTAATCTTACTTCTGTATACCTGATAGAACCCTTTTGGGTTAGTCTTCGAATCCCTTGCGACCTTAGCCTCATAATCCTTTTTTGCTTTTCTTATTCCTTTTTTTATTTATCTCTTTAATTGAAAATATTGATTTCTTATCTGTCCATCCCCTCTTTTGATACGCTTATATATGCCTCTCTTTTGACCAATGAGATGTGTTGCATGCAAAGAGTATGTAATCTTTATTCGGAGCATGTTAAACACACCCACATAGGCTCCCCTCCAACCAGCGAACCATCGTTAAGGGTTTGGCGATGGGGCCCCATCATAAGAACATAAGAAAGGAGGAACACTGCAGCAGGCCTGTTGGCCCATACTAGGCAGGTCCTTCACATTCCATCCCACTAACAGAATGGAAATAAATGGTATTTGTTCAACCTAATCTTCAATGCTACCCAAGAAATAAGCTTTGATAATTCTATTTACTCATGTGCAATTCCCACTCAAATCCAACCCCACTGCTGTCAGCAATGACAGCCTGGTCTCAGACCGGGCAGCGGGGGCGTCGACCCCCGAAACCCTCTCCATGTATTCCTGAGTTTATGATATTGTATTAATCAGTTTAATCACCTGAGTTTATGGTATTGTACTAAAATTTTGATATCTTTAGCCAATAGATAATAGAATAAATAAAAACGATCATTCTTACATTTTTTATTTATCTGTTTTAATATAGACAATGATTTCCCTATTTGTTTTGTCGCCTTATTTGTTGCATAGCACTAGCCACAGCCATGGAGGCCAAACCTTTGGCCACAGACAGAACTGATTCCTTCGTAGCATCTACGGCCTTACTGGTGAAAGTCCAGTGTCTGCTTCATCTGGTGACATTACAAAAAATCCATAGGAATTGTAGCCAGACTTATCAAGACCCTTTTCGTCGTAGTCTTCAGCTCTTAAGCCATAACCGTTGCGTCCATCTCGGTCATATCCATAGCAATCAAAGCCGTAAACGTCATACCCATCTACATCATAATGGCACCGCTTATGTCCACGGAAATTATAACCTTGGCGATTAAATCCTTCGCAGTCTTCTCCCTTACTGTTGTAGCCCTCATGGTCGTAGTCGAGCCGAGTATAACCGTGTTTATTATAACCTCTGCGGTTGAAGCCCTCATTGTCGTAGCCGATTTTGTCGTATCCTTCGATGTCGTACTGTGAACGCTTCTGACCAATGCTGTTATAGCCGTGAAAGTTATCCTTCTGCGTCATATTCTCTCAATTTCTCGCCCTGCGTTAGTAATAGACGACTAAACCTGAAGTTGGGCAGGACTTGCTCACCTACAGATCTAAAATAAAAACCCTCTGCATGATCAGGAGACATTTCATTTCCACTATCGCTTTCCTCTTTTTCACTATTGTCAGTTCGGTAACTGACAGACATTGTGTGCTAAGTCGCTTTTAGGAACCGTTACAAATTAATTTTCTTTTATTGGAGATAAGTGATGCACGTAGTCCGACCTGGAAGACAGTTACACACAGAACAGCAGGTTAAGGTGCACTGGCAGAACAGCAGGTTAATTAAAATGCGAGTTTAACAATGACAAAGGTGACGTGGACACCACTCGCAGTTTGTCATTGGAATTCCTGCATAGAGCTGGTTGTGGAAAGGTTGTCTGTCTTTTGGCTGCTGTTTAGCCTAGACAACCGTGGCGTGCACTAATACTACTTTGTCTGTATATAGTGTACATATGTTTAAAAAGCCCTTTTCTATTTACTTGGTGAAGGAAAAGACAAAAGTCTGATATTACTCTAACTGCTTGGTGAAGGAAATACAAATTCAAAGCATTTTCTACTGTGTTTATTTACTCCAAGCTCCCTTTTACACTCAGGTTAACAGGCCATTGAACCTGAGGTTGTAATAAGATGTTTTAATCTATTGTTCATCCATTTAGGATCATTTTTGTTAGATCTAATTTCCGTACTCGGAACAAAAGTTGTCTGGGCAGCTAGAACTACGCTCTGGAAAACGTCATATTGGCAACCAAAACCACCTACCTGACCCATAGTCAGGTCATCCCAATTTAGCCCACCTAGGTAATTTCTCAGCCCCATGAAGTCGGCTAAGCGAAAGTCTGGAACAGAGACTTGATTGCAGTTACCTGGGTAATTTCATGATATATTGAAACTAAGTGATTTGTGATCGCTTTCCCCAAGCTCTTCATTAACCTCAAGATTATTAATTAGTGATTCTTTGTTGGCAAGAACCAAATCAAGCAAGTTGCTACCTCTAGTTGGTTCTGTCACTAACTGTTTTAAAAAAAAATCCTGAACCGTATCAAGAAAGTCACTAGACTCAAGATTACCTGTCACATTGTTCTAATCGATTTGTCTAAAGTTAAAATCTCCCATTAACACAACATTTTCTAATCTAGACGCCTTATGAATTTCGTCCCATTTATGGTGATAGTATGTGTGGTGGTGGCGGCTGTGTGGAGGTGAGGCTAAGTGAGGGTGGTGACAGCATAAGCGGGGTGATGGTGATGGTGGGCAATTATAAATGTCGGGATGGTGTCAGTGAGAGGGTAGTGTGGGAGGTACATTAGCAGTACTGGTGTCGCTGGTTGACTGGAAGTGGCCCTCTGTACCCTATTAATAACAGAGAATCTCCTTGTGTGAGAGCCACAGTGCCGCCCTTGTGACCTCACAGGTGCCGCCGTTATTACCTGACAGTAACACCCTTGTTACTTAACAGTGCCACTGTTATCTCTGGCTACCAGGCTACTTCACCAAGGCACTGGGAGTGCTCTTCTTCTGACCTTCATTATGATATAATTATTCAAGATCATTTATAAATATCCACTATTCCTATGTAAGGCTTTCGTGTCGATTTTCATAAAAAGCAGAAGTTGAAGTGATGTAATTCTCCTCACACACTTACATAGGAATATGTATTTACAGTCTCACTAATCCTGGTTATTATCAGCCTGAACGTGATGATAATTCACGTTCAGGCAAGAGTGTGAGTAGAGTTATATCATGCAGACCAAACCTTCTCCTAGACCCAGTCTCTCTCGGACTTTTTCTCTATACCAATTTCTCTTCGTTCCTCTCTCCTTCATAAGGTTTCACCTAGGTTTTTTCCCTTTGATGAAGTTCCAATATTCTACAATAAGTTTTTCACGTTATTGACCTTTATCCAGGCTAGAACATAATAAGGCTCTGTCTTTAGCAACATGTCGACTATAACAAAACCTTGCTGTGCAATACATGTCACTGTACACTCTTGAAGCTTTGTTGCAACAGTCATATCTTATGAAATATTAAAGTATAAACGCAAACACTGAGAATTTTCCTATTCATCATTGTGAACAACATACAAATTGTTACAAACTGACTGTAATCCTGTTGTCTACTTGTTGATAACTCCTGGAGTCATCGCCTCTGTACCCCGTCCCTGGATCACTCTTAAGAGTTGATGATCTGATCAGTCAGGATGGGAGGTATCAACGTGTAATTTCACTTGTTTTAGTGTTGGTTTACGAGTACGTAAATCTTAGAAAATTAAACTCATGGAGTGGCTCGCAGCCAGTATCTTTTTTCACTTAAAATTATTGCTGTCTGCTTAAGTAGTTAGCAGTTGCCTGTTTGAGAAGTTACTACCTCTCTGTTTGAGAATTTATTGAATGTCTAACTGAAAATTTATTAGTTGTCTGCTTTAGAATATATTAATTATCTGCCTGAGAAGTTAATAATTGAGAAGTTACTATTTGTCTGCTTTAAAAGTCACTATTTGTCTGCTTTTAGAAATTGCTAGTTGTCTGCTTGCTTGAAAAGTTACTAGTTGCCTCACGAAATCGTAATGACACGATTGCAAACAAACCATACCACGGGTATGGTTGTGAGACTGTGACCGCGGGTTCGAACCCCACCCGTGGTATGGTTTACTAGTTGTCTGCTAGAGAAGTTATTAGTTGTTTGCTTTAGAAGTCACTATTTGTCTGCTTTTAGAAATTACTAGTTGTCTGCTTGCTTGAGAAGTTATTAGTTGTCTGCTTGAGAAGTTATTATTTGTCTGCTTGTGAAGTTACTAGTTGTCTCCTTGAGAAATTACAAGTTGTCTTCTCGAGAAGTTACTAGTCTTCTCGAGAAGATACTAGTCTTCTCGAGAAGTTACTAATTTTCTCGAAAAGTTACTAGTTGTCTGAGAAGTTACTAGTCTTCTTGAGAAATTACTAGTTGTCTGAGAAGTTACTAGTTGTCTACTTGTTAACTCTATAGTCATCTGTTTTTAGTTGTGTTGTTTAGAAGTTACAAGTTATCTCATTGAGAAGTTACTAGCTGTGTGCTTACGAAATTAGTAATTATCAGCTAGAGAAGTTCAATGCAGGAAAATAATTAGTTATCTGCGTTAGTTGTTACAAGTTATTTATTTGAGAAGTTACTAGTTGTCTCCTTCAGAAATTGTTAGTGGACTCCTTTCAGTCTGCTTAAGAATTTTCTAGTAACGTAATTGAGAATTTAATCACAGTCTGCTTGAGAAGTTACTAGATATCTGCTTGAGAATTTATTAGGTGACTTCTTGAGAAGTTACTAGTTGACTTATTATGAAGTTGTCTGTTGTCTACTTAAGTAGTTATTAACTGTCTGCTTGAGACGTTACTATCTGACTTCTTGAAAAGTAATTAGTTATCTGCTTGTAAATTTAACAGTTATGTCCTTGAGAGGCAATTAGTACTCCGCTGGAATAGTTACTAGTTTTCAAGAGATGATGCTCTATTTCACATGATCTCTTACACTAGTCAACAAAAATTTCAACTTAATTTGAAAAACATATGATTCTAAGTAATTTTTGAACGTTTCAATAGACTCAGTACACTGTCACACACCATACCTTAATGTGATTTTCACTGCGGCCTTATTTAAGGTCACCGCACATGATGTTGGGGAAGAGGGTTGATGTGTACGTGGAGGCGTTACTAAATCATTACGTACGTTGTCTTCCCTAGCACTCAAGCATTAGGTTTCCCTTCTTCCCTTCCCTCCCCCACAAGCACCATCACTCTCTCCCTCACTATGATCACCAACCTCCAGCCCTTCACATAAATTGCTCAACAATTTCACTTTTATCGTTGAAGTGCTGTTGCGTAGCAGAGACTTCACTTTGTACCAGAATCTTCTGCTCTGGAGAGACTTCACTTTGTACCAGAATCTTCTGCTCTGGAGAGACTTCACTTTGTACCAGAATCTTTTGCTCTGGAGAGACTTCACTTTGTACCAGAATCTTTTGCGCTGGAGAGACTTCACTTTGTACCAGAATCTTTTGCGCTGGAGAGACTTCACTTTGTACAAGAATCTTCTGCATTGGAGAGACTTCACTTTGTACCAGAATCTTCTGCGCTGGAGAGACTTCACTTTGTACCAGAATCTTCTGCATTGGAGAGACTTCACTTTGTACCAGAATCTTCTGCGCTGGAGAGACTTACGACTCATTTGCAGATCTTCTGCATTGGAGAGACTTCACTTTGTACCAGAATCTTCTGCGCTGGAGAGACTTCACTTTGTACCAGGATCTTCTGCGCTGGAGAGACTTCACTTTGTACCAGGATCTTCCTCATGTATTCACACCGGGTTCTGTCCAATGGAAACAAGGTTAGCCTCGTGGCTCTTGGAATCTTTCAAGCACCTCACAGGTAGCCTGCTCCTTATGTGCCGAAGTGGAAAGCCACTTGGTTATTTTACCAGTTCTCTTCTTAAGAACTCACTGTAAGTCTGCTATGAAAGTTACTAGATGTCTGCTTCAGAAGGTACTAATTGTCTGCTTGAGACGTTACTAGTTGTCTGCATGAGAAGTTACTAGTTTCCTGTTAGAGATATTATTAGTTTTCTGCTTGAAAATTTATTATTTTTGTGATTGAGAAGTTACTATTAGTCTGCTTAAAAAATACTAGTTACCGGCTTGAGAAGTTACTAGTTGCCTGCTTGTGAAGTTACTAGTTGCCTGCTTGTGAAGTTACTAGTTGCCTGCTTGTGAAGTTACTAGTCTCATGCTTGACAAATTACTAGCTGCCTGCTTGAGAAATTACTACTTGTCTGCTTGAGAAGTTACTAGTTTCCTGCTTGTGAAGTTACTAGATGTAGCCTTGAGAAGTTGCTATCTGCCTGGTTGAGAAGTTACTAATAGTTTAATTTTCCTTACACTACAGACTGGATGATATAAGAGAGAGTACGTGTTTATTAAAACAGAATGTTCGTCTTATTCGCACAAAAACAGAATAAAGATATTCATGTGTGTGTGTGTGTGTGTGTGTGTGTGTGTACTCACTTATATGTACTCATTTATAGGTAGTTGCTGGGGTCGTCTCAGCTTCTGGCTCCAGCTCTTCGCTGGTCTCTACTAGGTTCACTCTCTCCTGTCTTCGGGAACCTTATTTAAAGCTATGTATGGATCCTGCCTCTACCACTTTTCTCTCTTGACAACTCTAAGGCTGCAGAAATTTTTGTTAACATCCCTATAAGTCATCTGAGTTTCTAACATCCCGTTGTGTCTTCGACCTACTGTTTCCATCTCTCAGTCTGTCATTATTCACCTTGTCGATTCCTCTCAGTATTTTGAAGGTTATCATATACCCGTAGTCCTGTCCTCCAGGGTCATCAGACTGAGTTCCTTTTATCTCTCCTCATAAGACATATCCCTTAGCTCTGGGACAAGTCTCGTTGAAAGCTTCTGAACTTTCCCCAGTTTGTTAACATGCTTGATCAGGTGTGGGTTCCATACTGGTGTTGCATACTCCATATGGGTTTGAAGTACACGGTGTACAGTGTCGTGAAAGACTCCTTATTTAGCATTGGATTTGTTAGACGCGCATTTGCTGCAACAGTTATTTGTCTGACATGAACCTCAGGTCATATGCTCGATATGGTACTTATCCAAAGGTCCTTCTCCAAGAGTGAAAATTTACAGCCTTTTATCACTCCCAAAGCCCGTACTCCGTCTGCGGTTTTCTTCGCCTTTACTCGAATTTCATAACGTTGCACTGCTGGACCCATATTTCAGACCAGGCTTGCAGCCATTTCAGATTAATTTGTAGCCTTTCCTGGTCCTAATCTGCTTGTATTCTCCTTGCGCGCGTGTGTGTGTACTCACCTAGTTGTGGTTGCAGGGGTCGATTCACAGCTCCTGGCCGCTACTAGGTCACTCTTTCCGCTCCATGAGCTTTATCATACCTCTTCTTAAAGCTTTGTATGGATCCTGCCTCCACTACATCACTTCCCAGACTATTCCACTTCCTGATAACTGTGTGACTGAAGAAATACTTCCTAACATCCCTGTGATTCATCTGAGTCTTCAACTTCCAACTGTGACCCCCTTGTTGCTGTGTCGCATCTCTGGAATATCTTGTCTCTGTCCACCTTGTCGATTCCTCTCAGTATTTTATATGTCGTTATCATATCCCCCCTATGTCTCCTGTGTCGTCAGGTCGATTTCCCTGAACCTCTCCTCGTAGGGCATACCCCTTAGCTCTGCGTGTGTGTTGGTGAGGGCGAGCATTTTTTTTTGTGTGTGCATATGTTGGTGTATGTGCGCTTCCTCGCATGTATGCTCTTATTTGTGTATGTGCGTGTGCGTATGTAAAGAAGACTTTATTAATCACACACGTTACTAACAAAAAGTGATAAATGAATTGCTCTTACTAACTTGTGAGAAAGATAATGACAATTTACAGTTACACTGTTTTACTGTATGTCTGCAACAGTACTGTCTCACAGTACTGAACAACACGTACAAGTGTACATTACTGTCTCACAGTACTGAACAACACGTACAAGTGTACATTACTGTCTCTCAGTACTGAACAACACGTACAAGTGTACATTACTGACAAAGGTAGGATTGCTGGTGTCTTTTCTTTCCGAGTCATAAACACGCAAGATAACAGACACTAATACTTCTACTTACACTTAGGTTACACTATACAAGCATGTACACATATATGTATACACACCCATCGGAGTTTTCTTCAATTTTCTTGATAGTTCTTATTTATTTCGACTCCATGGGAAAGTGTAAACAAATTCCTTTCTCTCATAAGACATGAGTTTCATAAGAGGCAACGAAAATGCCAGGAATATGTGACTAGTAATCCCTTCAATTCTATATATTGCTAAATGTAAACAGAAGAAAAAGTTATTTTTCGGGTCACCCCACCTTGGTGGGATACGGCCAATGTGTTGATAATAATAATAATAATAATAATTTTTATTTCTACAAGTACATGACACAACTATTACAAACCTAGGTGTTCATCATTCGCATATTATACTGGTGTGGTGAACAGGGAAAAGCAGGTGTAAGAAAACATGCCCAACGTTGACCCGTCGTGCCGGGATCGATCCCTGGACCACTCATTGTGTGAGCTGTGAACACCATAAACCAAACCACGACCTCATGACAGAGTTAATCATACCAGGCACGGTATCTGGTATAACAATACAACGACACCTTACTGGACACCGTAGGTCGGCTTCATGACACTGTCCAGTACACAGTCTCCCAGTTACACTGTACTTCACTGTATTAGTCACAGTATTATAACAGTACGCCACTACACCATCAATGCAGTGAAGGATAATACGCTTCACTGTACTTACCTTCAAGGGGGTTTCTTAAATCTGGTAAAGGTCTCTTGATTCAAGGAAGTGGAACTGCTCTTCCTCATTGCATGATCCCTATATGTTTAACGCTTCCCAGTCAACACAATTAGATATTCAGAAAGGCTCCAAGTTGTTCCAAGAATTATCTTTTCTTCGTATCTTTCGTTTTTATTTCGCTCATAACACGAGGCTTATCCGAATGGCAAGTGCAGGTGATCCATGATCAAAGTTGAAGGACTCACTCCCAGCATCCTGGAATAAATCCAATAACTTGCAAAACTCGGCAGCTTAGCTTCAAATGTTTAAAAAAGGTGTCCCTTTATTGTACAACTGTGGAGGGTAAAATTCGAGAAGGTTGTGTGTGTGTGTGTGTCTCACGAAATCGTAATGACACGATTGCATACAAACCATACCACGGGTTCGATCCCCACCCGTGGTATGGTTTGTGTGTGTGTGTGTGTTCCCGTATTACTTAAAAATATGTATGAAACCTGCCTCTACTACTTCCTCGTCCAGATCATGACGACACTTTCCGGTCACCTTGATGCTGACGATGTACTTTCTGACTTATTAGTCCCTTTTGTGTACCGGTTTGTCGCCTCCACTCTATCTCTGTCTGTCCTATTAATTCCTCTGAGTAGTATATTGTATGTCGCTATCAGGTTTTCCCTGTTTCTTCTTTTTTTCATATCGCCAAGTTCAATAAATTTTACCTGTCCTCATAGCTTACAACAGGATAAGAAGATAAGAACAAGATAAGAAGAGCCACTTATAATACTTTTTATACATTTCTGAATATTCAAGAGCCACAAAATTTTTTTTATTTTAAAATTGTATTTATAAATAATAATAAAAAAAACTTTATAGTAGGCTATTTTGTTGAGTGACTAAATTAGATTTAAAAAAAATTAGCTTTTTTTTTCGCAGTTCTGATTCAGGAGGAAATACAGATGCAAATTGTTTTTGGTTACATTCATGGTGACGCTTTATTAAATTATTGGCTATAAAGTGGCTGATGGTTCTATGACAGATAAGGCAGAGAACCTTTTCACCCTTAACAGTAAAGGCAAAAATCGTTTTCTCATTGTCTGTTAAACATTTTCTTGTTCGTATTTTCGGTTTATACTCTTCTGTTCCTCGGTCATTTTAAACAAGGGTTTTATAACTTTAACTTAAAATAAATCTAAAGTATTTATTAATCAGAAAAAAATACCTATATACACTGCACTGCACTAAGTTATTTATGTTCGTTTACCGCTGCAAGCGCGTAACTTGTGCGTACTGCATGAAGAGTGATGGCACAGAGTCCAGTGGCATCATCCGTACATGTTCAAAACGTGTTTCATTCATTCAGAGACTCACAGGTAAGGACCAAACGTGTTTTGATTATGTTCAGCTAAACAGCAATTTGGACACATACTGCATTTAGATGTTTGATGAGATAATGTGAGTTACCCGTATATACATAAAATATTCTAACATTGGTGCATACTATATGACAACAGATTATTAATATAATTTTTTCTTTTTAAATATGACAATGAAACCCAATATTGTCTGGGAAGCCGCACTGAGTAGCTTTGTGAGTAGTATGCGCCTCGAGAACCGCAGTTTGCCCACGTCTAGCTTATAACTTTAGCTCTAGAACTATCCTAGTTGCATACCTCAGTACTTTTCCAGTTTCTTTTAACATACTTCATTAAGCAAGGGTTCCATGTTAGTACTGTATACTCTAAGATGAGCTCGGCATATGTTATACAAAGGGTTAGGAATGACTATGTGGAAATTCCTGAAGGTTACATATAGATTTTCTGAGCGAGGATTGGCTGCATTGGATATTCAGTTGATGTGTATCTCCGGCCATATGCTTTATAATCTGTGTGCCCCGAGTCTTCAAACTGTGTATGTGTGTATGCTTCCAAGTCTTAAGTTAGAGTTCCTGAACACCCCTTCAAACTTCTTTCTGGTTTTATAGCCTTTTAGCATCTCGATATTGTTCTTACCTACTCTTGTATCTGTGTTTTGTGCTTGCCTGTTTAATCTCAAATCACACACACACACACACACACACACACACACACACACACACACACCTACACACACACACACACACACACACCTACACACACACACACACAGACAGTACGAGAATGACATAGCAGGGAAAGCCAAATCTGAACCGAAGCTGTTGTACAATCACATCAGGAGGACAACAACAGTCAAGGACCAGGTGATCAGGCTAAGTTAGGAAGGAGGAGAGATCACAAGAAATGACCGAGAAGTGTGTGAGGAACTCTACATGAGATTCAAAGAAGTGTTCACCGAGGAGACAGAAGGGACACCAGAAAGACAGAGAAGTGGGGTACACCACCAAGTGTTGGACACAATACATGAAACCGAGGAAGAAGTGAAGAGGCTGCTGAGTGAGCTAGATACCTCAAAGGCGACGGGGCCGGTTCACATCTCTCCATGGGTCCTGAGAGAGGGAGCAGAGGCGCTATGTGTACCACTAACAACAATATTCAACACATTTATCGAAACAGGGAGACTACCTGAGGTATGGAAGACAGCAAATGTAGTCCCAATTTTTAAAAAAGGAGACAGACATGAAGCACTAAACTACAGACCAGTGTCACTGATATGTATAGTATGCAAAGTCATGGAGAAGATTATCAGGAGAAGAGTGGTGGAGCACCTAGAAAGGAATGAGCTTATCAACGACAGCCAACACGGTTTCGGGGACGGGAAATCCTGTGTCACAGCCTTGCATGAGCTGAATTACTTGCAATGTCCTATCATTTTTCTAGGAAATAAAATCTTTTTCTAGAGCTGGACGTTTTGACACAGCTAGGGTTATTTGTATAGAGTTTGAACGATTTTTAAGGAGCCAAAGGCATTCATATAGAACAGAGGAACTTTGTCAGAACCATTTATTGGTGCTTGGATAATCTTATATTGGCCAAGACTATTTTCACGGAGCCAGGACCATATTTTACACAGAAAGGATCAATTGTATGCAACTAGTAGAATATCCACAGAACCAGAATCATTAACATGGAAATATAACCTTCTGATCACGGGGAAGGTAGTTGACAGTATTAGAAAATTTGGCAGCATATAAATGACTGTATTTGAGGAATGCATATTACAAAGTTGTTTATGTATAGAAGTTTACCATAAGCTCACATTTAGAGGATCACCAGAAAATTTGCTCCCGAAGACAAACTAAACTCCTGCAAATGTTTAAGATGGTAATTTTTAATTATGAAAGACAATTAACATAGTACACTAACCTTATCTTGCTAAAATTTACGCAGTATGAAACAGCTCAGTTTACATAACATTTTTATCAATTTCCATAACTCTTGAAAGTGAGGCCAAAGGCTTTATAACTTCTATTTTGCCTTCGTCACTTCAAAGGGAGGGGGAGGTACCTAGATGCTAATTATCCGTATTCACCAAACACTCTCTCTTCCCTCCCGGTTTAACATTTCAATAATAATAATAATAATAATAATAATAATAATAATACTAATAATAAAATACCAAAAATAAAGAAACAACATCAATTAAGATTAATAATAATAATAATAATAATAATAATAAATATAATAACAATAATACTCACCCTGCCTCCACGGATGCAAATCATCCAATCAAGTGGCCGCGCTAATGATAATTGATGCACATTCTCTGTGATAACTGATTTAGTTGAATCAGTGACTTGTTTTATTTGGATAGTTTATTATTTCTAGCTGTATATATATTCCTAACTTTTCAAATTGCATGGAATGTTGCATGCATTGTTAGTTGCTACCACCGTCCAACTACTAGCTTGCGTTGTAGTTGTTACCAGTATCCAACAACGTTTGTCATCCTACCACGGCCTTGCGTTGGTTGTTGTTACCACTAGCCAACGTATTTGCATTGTTAGTTACTAACACCATTCAACCACATGATTGCGTTGTTAGTTGCTACCACAATCCAACCAGTAGTATACACGTACACATTGATTTCATATTTGTGTGCTTAATAACATTCATTCCGTACATGTTTGGTAGCATTAGTGATGCGAAACTCTGAAGATGACTATAGTTCAGTCTTCTCTCCTCGACAACCTTACACACAGACAATCATGTAAAACTGAAGAGACCTGTAATTCTCTCGCGAGGTTTCCCGGCGGTACTTTACTATGTGCTAAGTCTGGGTAACGTGCTGATCACCATATTACCCAGACTGCTTGTATGATATGCTGGAAAGTCAGACTGAGGGTACCAGCAGCTCTCAGTCTAACGAAGGCACCACAGCTTAGTTGCAGACGTACTGCTTGGAGGACTTTGTAAAGTTCCTAGTTGAAGTTAGGGATGTATCGGTGATTCCCATTATCATGATCACCCTACTCCGAATATTGTTCCACGCATAAGAACAATTAGAATCCAAAACAAGACTTCATTTTACTTGACTTTTCGCTCTAAACTGAGCTTTATTTTATACGATGTTTAGTTAACTCTTCAATGACACATCATCTGAAGAAAAGTCTTGTGAAGCATTACGTGTCGTTTTCATAGAATGTGTAAACTCTTGATGCATAACATGCATATGAAGGCTGTCGGGGGAGGAGGTACCCCCTTCATTATGTTTTGCCCTTGTTTTAGTAAACATATATATATATATATATATGTCGTGCCGATTAGGTAAAACTGGTCAATTAGCAAGAACTCATCTAAAATTAAGTCCTTTCTAAAATTTTCTCTTATACGTTTAAAGATATATTTTTTTCATTTATGTTAATGTAAAAATTTATAATTTTGTACCAAGAGAAACTTTGAAAACCTACCTAACCTTATTACAACAAGCGCAATTTAATTTAACCTAACCCAACTAAATATATTTTTGATACGTTAACAATAATTTAATAATAAACAAACACAATGAAATATATTTTTTTCGTTAGGTTCAGAATGATTTTTGCGAAATTATTGCATACACAAATTTTCGCTTGTCTTATATGGCAAGATGAGTGTTGCTATTTAAGCCAAAATCGCAAGTTTTATCTAATCGGCACGACAAATATATATATATATATATATATATATATATATATATATATATATATATATATATATATATATATATATATATATGTCGTGCCGATTAGGTAAAACTTGCTATTTTGGCTTAAATAGCAACGCTCACCTTGCCATATACGACAAGTGAAAATTTGTGTATGCAATAATTTCGCCAAAATCATTTTGACCATAACGAAAAAATATATTTCATTGTGTTTGTTTATTATTAAATTAATGTTAACATATCTAAAATATATTTAGTTGGGTTTGCTAAATTAAATTGCGCTTTTTGAATAAGGTTAGGTAGGTTTCAAAGTTTCTCTTGGTACAAAATTATAAATTTTACATTAACATAAATGAAAAAATATATCTTTAAACGTATAAGAGAACATTTTAGAAATGACTTAATTTTAAATGAGTTCTTGCTAATTGACCAGTTTTACCTAATCGGACGACTATATATATATATATATATATATATATATATATATATATATATATATATATATATATATATTATATTTTTTTTTTTTTTTCGTTAGGTTCAGAATGATTTTTGCGAAATTATTGCATACACAAATTTTCGCTTGTCTTATATGGCAAGAAGAGCGTTGCTATTTAAGCCAAAATCACAAGTATATATATATATATGTCGTGCCGATTAGGTAAAACTTGCGATTTTGGCTTAAATAGCAACGCTCATCTTGCCATATAAGACAAGCGAAAATTTGTGTATGCAATAATTTCGCCAAAATCATTCTGAACATAACGAAAAATATATTTCATTGTGTTTGTTTATTATTAAATTAATGTTAACGTATCTAAAATATATTTAGTTGGGTTAGGCTAAATTAAATTGCGCTTGTTGTAATAAGGTTAGGTAGGTTTTCAAAGTTTCTCTTGGTACAAAATTATAAATTCTTACATTAACATAAATGAAAAAATATATCTTTAAACGTATAAGAGAAAAATTTAGAAAGGACTTAATTTTAGATGAGTTCTTGCTAATTGACCAGTTTTACCTAATCGCACGACATATATATATATATATATATATATATATATATATATATATATATATATATATATATATATATATATATATATATATACATGTATATCGTTTGGTTCATAATGATTTTCTTGCCGTATAAGGCAAGTGAAAATATGTGTATGCAATATTTCGCGAAAATCATTCAGAACCTAACGAAAAAAATATATTTCATTTCGCGAAATATTGCATACACATATTTTCACTTGCCTTATACGGCAAGAAAATCATTCTGAACAAAACGATATATATATATATTTTTTTGTTATTAACACATCGGCCGATTCCCACCAAGGCAGGGTGGCCCGAAAAAGAAAAACTTTCATCATCATTCACTCCATCACTGTCTTGCCAGATGGGTGCTTTACACTACAGTTATAAAACTGCAACATTAACACCCCTCCTTCAGAGTGCAGACACTGTACTTCCCATCTCCAGGACTCAAGTCCGGCCTGCCGGTTTCCATGAATCCCTTCATAAATGTTACCTTGCTCACACTCCAACAGCACGTCAAGTATATATATATATATATATATATATATATATATATATATATATATATATATATATATATATATATATATATATATATATATATATATATATATATTATTATTATTACGAACACAGGTAATAAATGGCCTGTGAGACCTGGTTGTAATGGAAATTGGAGGAAACAAACTCAGCAGTAGACTATAATGTATATTTGCCTTCACCCACCATATACAGGTATATACACTATGTACAATATGTACAGATGGAAAAATAATAAGTGTACACGATAACAGGTGGCAGAGCAGAAGACAGAGTGCACCATACTGAACCATCATGTAAACGAAACTGCCAGTGCTTACAGCAAGTGAACCACGTTGCTTCAGCTTTGGCGGACTGCCTGTGATTGGTCAATGAACCAAGGTACTGATATTACGACGGATACCCTATCGATCGTTAAACCCTTAGCACCCGGTTCACTGGTTGGGAGGCAGCCTATATGGGTGTGTGACATACGCCGAATAAATTGTAACATACTCTTTGCATGCCACACACACACACACACATGGATGGATGTAGTGCGGATGATAAGAAAGAGATGATTGCCGATGTTATGAATGAAAAGAAGTTGGATGTCCTGGCCCTAAGCGAAACAAAGCTGAAGGGGGTAGGCGAGTTTCAGTGGGGAGAAATAAATGGGATTAAGTCAGGAGTATCTGAGAGAGTTAGAGCTAAGGAAGGGGTAGCAATAATGTTGAAGGATCAGTTATGGAAGGAAAAGAGGGAATATAAATGTGTAAATTCAAGGATTATGTGGATTAAAATAAGGGTCGGATGCGAAAAGTGGGTCATAATAAGCGTGTATGCACCTGGAGAAGAGAGGAGTGTAGAGGAGAGAGAGAGATTTTGGGAGATGTTAAGCGAATGTATAGGAACTTTTGAACCAAATGAGAGAGTAATTGTGGTAGGGGACCTAAATGCTAAAGTGGGAGAAACATGCAGAGAGGGTGTAGTAGGTAAGTTTCGGGTGCCAGGTGTAAATGATAATGGGAGCCCTTTGATTGAACTTTGTATAGAAAGGGGTTTAGTTATAGGTAATACATATTTTAAGAAAAAGAGGATAAATAAGTATACAAGATATGATGTAGGGCGTAATGACAGTAGTTTGTTGGACTATGTATTGGTAGATAAAAGACTGTTGAGTAGACTTCAGGATGTGCATGTTTATAGAGGGGCTACAGATATATTAGATCACTTTTTAGTTATAGCTACAGTGGGAGTAAAAGGTAGATGGGATACAAGGAAAATAGAATCAGTAAGTAAAAGAGAGGTGAAGGTTTATAAACTAAAAGAGGAGGCAGTTAGGGTAAGATATAAACAACTATTGGAGGATAGATGGGCTAGTGAGAGTGTAGGCAATGGGGTCGAAAATGTATGGGGTAGATTTAAAAATGTAGTGTTAGAGTGTTCAGCAGAAGTTTGTGGTTACAGGCGAGTGGGTGCAGGAGGGAAGAGGAGCGATTGGTGGAATGATGATGTAAAGAGAGTAGTAAGGAGAAAAAGTTAGCATATGAGAGGTTTTTACAAAGTAGAAGTGATGCAAGGAGGGAAGAGTATATGGAGAGAAAAAGAGAGTTAAAAGAGTGGTGAAGCAATGTAAAAGAGAGCAGATGAGAGAGTGGGTGAGATGTTATCAGCAAATTTTGTTGAAAATAAGAAAAAGTTTTGGAATGAGATTAATAAGTTGAGGAAGCCTAGAGAACAAATGGATTTGACAGTTAAAAATAGGAGAGAGAGTTATTAAATGGAGAGTTAGAGGTATCGGGAAGATGGAGAGAATATTTTGAGGATTTGTTAAATGTTGATGAAGACAGGGAAGCTGTGATTTCGTGTGTAGGGCAAGGAGGAATAACATCTTGTAGGAGTGTGGAAGAGCCAGTTGTGGGTGTAGGGAAGTTCGTGAGGCAGTGGGTAGAATGAAAGGGGTAAGGCAGCTGGGATTGATGGGATAAAGATAGAAATGTTAAAAGCAGGTGGGGATATAATTTTGGAGTGGTTGGTGCTATTATTTAATAAATGTATGGAAGAGGGTAAGGTACCTAGGGATTGGCAGAGAGCGTGTATTGTTCCTTTGTATAAAGGCAAAGGGGACAAAAGAGAGTGCAAAAATTATAGGGAAATAGTCTGTTGAGTGTACCTGGTAAAGTGTATGGTAGAGTTATTATTGAAAGAATTAAGAGTAAAACAGAAAGCAGGATAGCAGATGAACAAGGGGCTTTAGGAAAGGTAGGGGGTGTGTAGACCAAGTGTTTACAGTGAAACATATAGGTGAACAGTATTTGGATAAGGGTAAAGATGTTTTGTGGCATTTATGGATTTGGAAAAGGCGTATGATAGGGTAGATAGGGGGCAATGTGGCAGATGTTGCAGGTGTATGGAATAGGAGGAAGGTTACTGAAAGCAGTGAAGAGTTTTTATGAGGATAGTGAGGCTCAGGTTAGAGTGTGTAGGGGGGAAGGGACTATTTCCCAGTAAAAGTGGGCCTTAGACAAGGATGTGTGATGTCACCGTGGTTGTTCAATATATTTATAGATGGGGTTGTAAGAGAAGTGAATGCGAGGGTCTTGGCAAGAGGTGTTGGGCTAAAAGATAAAGAAGCAAATACAAAGTGGGAGTTGTCACAGTTGCTTTTTGCTGATGACACTGTGCTTTTGGGAGATTCTGAAGAGAAGCTGCAGAGGTTGGTGGATGAATTTGGTAGGTGTGTAAAAGAAGAAAATTGAAAGTGAATATAGGAAAGAGTAAGGTGATGAGGATAACAAAAAGAATAGGTGACGAAAGATTGGATATCAGATTGGAGGAGAGAGTATGGAGGAGGTGAATGTATTCAGATATTTGGGAGTGGACATGTCGGCGGATGGGTCTATGAAGGATGAGGTGAATCATAGAATTGATGAGGGGGAAAAGGGTGAGTGGAGCACTTCGGAGTCTGTGGAGACAAAGAACCTTGTCTATGGAAGTAAAGAGGGAATGTATGAGAGTATAGTTATACCAACGCTCTTATATGGGTGTGAAGCATGGGTGATGAATGTTGCAACGAGGAGAAGGCTGGAGGCAGTGGAGATGTCATGTCTGAGGTCAATGTGTGGTGTGAATATAATGCAGAGAATTCGGAGTTTCGAAATTAGGAAAAGGTGCGGGATTACCAAAACGATTGTCCAGAGAGCTGAGGAGGGGTTGTTGAGGTGGTTTGGACATGTAGAGAGAATGGAACGAGACAGAGTGACTTCGAGAGTGTATAAATCTGTAGTGGAGGGAAGGCGGGGTAGGGGTCGGCCTAGGAAAGGTTGGAGGGAGGGGGTAAAGGAAGTTTTGTGTGCGAGGGGCTTGGACTTCCAGCAAGCATGTGTGAGCGTATTTGATAGGAGTGAATGGAGGCATATGGTTTTTAATACTTGACGTGCTGTTGGAGTGTGAGCAAAGTAATATTTATGAAGGGATTCAGGGAAACCGGCAGGCCGGACTTGAGTTCTGGAGATGGGAAGTACAGTGCCGGCACTCTGAAGGAGGGGTGTTAATGTTGCAGTTTTATAACTGTAGTGTAAAGCACCCTTCTGGCAAGATAGTGATGGAGTGAATGATGATGAAAGTTTTTCTTTTTCGGGCCACCCTGCCTTGGTGGGAATCGGCCGATGTGTTAATAAAAAAAAAAAATATATATATATATATAGGGAGAGAGAGAGAGGGAGAGAGAGGGAGAGAGGAGGGGGAGAGAGAGAGAGAGAGAGAGGAGAGAGAGAGAGAGAGAGAGAGAGAGAGAGAGAGAGAGAGAAAACACAGTACAGATTCAAGTATTAAATTAGGCTAAATTCAGCGTAATATTTATAAATCCTTATCGTCTTGCCATGAAGAATTCCTATGTAGTCAATTTAGTTTCCTATTCATAAAACTTGGTTCATAATTTGCATATATACCGCCTTCCCGAGTATACTCATTTGCTTGCAGATAGCTTCTATATGCTCTGCTCTTAACTCGCTCTTTCATACCAATGAATAAATGCAAATGAAACTCCCTGGCGAGGAAGTTATTTCTTTAAAACGGTGATGATTTTACATAGAAATCTGAGACATAATGAAAACATAACTATTTTATATATTAGAATATTTCCACACAAAGTTATATACACAAGACGTTAATGTGTGTATATATGCTAAGAGCATATACAGTGAGATTACATCTAGTGGGAATACCAACAGTGGAAA
>WNWK01008418.1:0-37500 GCA_009830355.1 Cherax destructor | reverse complement strand
ACTGGACAGACACCTAAAGTCGGTGCCTGACCAGCCAGGCTGTGGTTCGTGCGTTGGACTGCGTGCGGCCAGCAGTAACAGCCTGGTTGATCAGGCTCTGATCCAACATGAGGCCTGGTCACAGACCGGGCCGCGGGGGCGTTGACCCCTGGAACTCTCTCCAGGTAAACTCCAGGTATTCCACAAGCCAAATGTAGAATAATAATTTTTTTTATAATTTCTGTCAATATTATTGCATTTACTTCAATAATAAATGTGTGCTTCATGAAAT
The DNA here is from genome assembly GCA_009830355.1 of Cherax destructor. NCBI lineage: Eukaryota > Metazoa > Arthropoda > Malacostraca > Decapoda > Parastacidae > Cherax > Cherax destructor. The sequence continues at coordinate 37,229 of WNWK01008418.1, read as the reverse complement.
AAGTCAATAACTTACTTCCGAGATATTCATATATCACTGCACTAGTGATCTAGTGCAGTTAGCCTCTCAAAAATTTCGTTTTCTCTTACCCAGGCCCAAAGAACACATTATAGGAAGGAGTTGTAATGATTTTATATGCTTGGACTGGTCCTGGACACTCGCCATATTATGGCTTATTTTATTCATTCTAAAGTATATATCATGTTTCTATGTTACTTATAGTGTTTATTATTTCACATTAGATCAACTCTGTTAGATAAATAAGCTGTAGAGTTGATATTAGTGTTATGTTGAAGTATTTTCTCCTATCCCTGTGTGTTTTTTTGAGGGCTGGAACAGATTAATGGCATTTCAATTAATTTCAGTGAGGAAAATTGATTTGATAGACGAGCAAATTGAGTTACGAGCTAGGTCATGGAACGAATTAAACTCGTAAGTCAAGGTACCACTGCATATATATATATATATATATATATATATATATATATATATATATATATATATATATATATATATATATATATATATATATATATGCATATATATATATATATATATATATATATATATATATATATATATATATATATATATATATATATATATATATATATATATATATATATATATATATATATATATATATATATATATATATATATATATATATATATATATATATATAATCTTGCCATATAGACATGCGAAAATTTGTGTATGGAATAATTTAGCAAAAATCTACTGAACTTAAGCAAAATATTTTCGTGTTTGTTTATTATTAATTATGAAACGTATAAAATATATTTAGTGATTAGCTTTAAATGGCTGTTATAAGGTAGGTAAGATTTCTAAGATTCTTGGAAAATTAAAAATTTCATATTACCATTGAAAATATATCTTTCAAGATAGAGAAAATTTTAGAAAGGACTTAATTTTAAATGAGTTCTTGCTATGACAGTTTGCCTATTTGGCACGACATATATATATACTATATATATATATATATATATATATATATATATATATATATATATATATATATATAATATATATATATATATATTGTATATATATATATATATATATATATATATGTATATATATATATATGATATGTTAAAATATATATATATAATATATAATATATATATATATATATATATATATATATATATATATGATATATATATATATATATATTATATGTATATATATATATATATATATGGATGGGTCCACTCTAGTGTCAATTGTGGGATCATTGCCTAGAAGTGATAAAAAGACTTCAAGGAAGAATATTTAGATTTCTTTCTGAGCCATTGAATATTCCACTTCTACTACCCCATCTTTATTTTATACAAACTTTATTTCAAGACAAATACAAAATACAATGGAGTAAAACAACTAGATAACAACTCAGAGCTACATGTCAAATATTTCAACTCCTGGCAGTGGGCGTGCCAGAATACTGCAGGCATGGATTCAGCAAGCATGTGAGCGTGTTAGATAGGAGTGAATGAAGACGAATGGTTTTAGGCCTGACGAGCTGTTGGAGTGTGAGCAGGTAAAATTTGTGAAGGGATTCAGAAACCAGTTAATTGATTTAGTTGAATTGAGTCCTGGAAATGGAAGTACAATGCCTGCACTTTAAAGGAGGGTCTGGATAGTGACAGCTGGAGGACTATTCTCAGCTGTCGTATCAGCGCCTCTGCAAAGACAGTGATTATGTATGAGTGTGGTGAAAGTGTTGAATGATGATTTAAGTAATTTCTTTGGGATTTTCTTTCTTTTGGGTCACCCTGCCTTGGTGGAGACGGCCGACTTGTTGAAAAAATATAAAAAAAAAAATATATATATATATATATATATATATATATATATATATATATATATATATATATATATATATATATATATATGTCGTGCCGATTAGGTAAAACTTGCGATTTTGGCTTAAATATCAACGCTCTTCTTGCTATATAAGACAAGCGAAAATTTGTGTATGCAATAATTTCGCAAAAATCATTCTGAACATAACGAAAAAAATAATTTCATTGTCTTTGTTTATTATTAAATTAATGTTAACGTATCTAAAATATATTTAGTTGGGTTAGGCTAAATTAAATTGCGCTTGTTGTAATAAGGTTAGGTAGGTTTTCAAAGTTTCTCTTGGTACAAAATAATAATTTTTTTCATTAACATAAATGAAAAAAATATATCTTTAAACGTATAAGAGAAAATTTTAGAAAGGACTTAATTTTAAATGAGTTCTTGCTAATTGACGAGTTTTACCTAATCGGCACGATATATATATATATATATATATATATAATATATATATATATATATATATATATATATATATATATATATATATATATATATATATATATATATATATATATATTCTTAGTAACATAAGACAAGGATAAAGAGGTGAAGTATAAAAACTAAGTTGGTAAAAGTTTGAGAATGTTTTGAATGTAGCAGTGAGAAAGCTGCTCTTTGCCTTGAACCAGCAGGTGGAGAGGTGAACGTGTGTACATGACGTGTTTGAAGGGTACGAGTTCAAAATCTAGCAATAGTAATGAAAAGGTTCACACAATGACAAGGTCCTGGCGCGACTCCTGTGTCTTATCCTCATATCAGACACAGACAAAAGTTCAAAAGACAGCTTTATTTCATCATTTGTGGATGACGCAAAAAATTAACATGAAAATCATCTCTTTAGAGGATACGGAAGAACTGCAAGAGGATATAAGTGAAGTGTTGTAGTGAGCAGTAGAAGTAACATGATGTTGCATGGGGACAAATTTCATTTGCTCACATATGGAACTCCTCATTGGAAGTTCTTTGATGATGGTGACGGGCTCTTGATCTAGAGGATTTTATATATACTACAATTCCCTGAATTGAGCCTGAATGCCTTCCGTCTCCCCCCCTCCAAGGCGCTTTATAATCTCTACGAGTTTAGCGCTACCCTATAATGCTAATAATAATAATAATAATAATATATGGAAGAAATGAGGGACTGAATTGGAAAGTATACAAAACACGGGAAGGATAATTTTCAGTGCATAACGAACACGTAAAAGATTAAAGACATAATAATGTGAGATAATGAATCTTGAAAAAAATACCATAAAGAAAATACTAGAAAAGGCCTGGAAAATGAGTGGATGGATAATGATTCAGGTTTTAGATTTTCTCATCCATACAGATACACAAATGACCAAATAGCTAGACCTATAAGGGTTAACAAGAATGTATCTGGATTTTTATCTAATTTTTTTCTTATCTGCTGCAAGAAAATTAAAGACATTTGTTTAATGTGTCTGGTGTGTTATTTTCATTAATAAAATACCTTAATATATCATACATATTATTATTTGTCTCTATATTCCTCAATAAGTTGAGAGGACCTTCAAAACGAGATAAATAATGGCTACAAAAACACTGTTCAAATCGCTTGTACTGCTCGGTGTTGACAGTGGCATTCAGAGTGGGTGAGATAGCAAAGCTGAAATAATAGAGATCATTTACTGTCTGCGTAGAACCAATAGGGCATTTAATTTATGGGGAATGCCTCAAAGACATGAAAATGCACTCTCTGACTGACGGCAAGTTAGATACATTAGGTTGGTTACTGGAGGGTCTAATCCCAAATCTGTATACAGCCATAACAACGTACCGAAATGAAGTATATGGGAGGAAGTTTAAAATAGATGCAGTCAGTAGTCGGTGAACCAAGAGAACAGTACGAGAAAACTTTCAGCATCCTAGGTATCAATATCTAGATATTAGAAATATTGCTGGAACCAATGTAGAAACTTTCAAGAAGAAACTGGATTACTACCTCATCGATGTGCCAGATCAAACAGGTTGTGATGGACATGTGGGCCGGCAGCCAGCCAAGAGAAATAGCCGGATCGACAAGGAAATGAATGGGGAGTAGGAAAATCCAAAAGCAGACACATGGCAAATAAGAGGCACATACTCCCAGCAGTGAGTTAAGACATAGTTCCAGCATTGAGCTAAAACATATTCCCCAGTAATGAGCTAGGACACACTCCCAGCAATAAGCCAGAATACTGTACCAATGAGCTAGAACATAGCTCCAGTAACTTCCATTGCACTGGGCAGGTTACTCAGGTCATTGTGTTTTTATTTTATTTTGATTGTGGACTATACGCAGTCTTTAGTCAGTCTTGTTAGTTCAGGCAGCATAACTCATCTCCGCGTCAAAATGCATATTACTGATTTGTTAGGCAATGTTACCAGTGTATATTTCAACGATCAGCGTCTGTTAATCTTCCCAAGTTTTGAATATTTCAGGATCACTGCATTTGATAACAGTGTTGTTGAGTGTCTTGTGAAGTATGCAAGAATCGTTTGAGGTGTTGTAAGGAGTATAATCTTACATCTCATTTCTAATTTACTGTATGACTTACGTGAATGCTTTATTTTTTTTAAAGCGCCATGGAACTTATCATCATAGTAGGCTCGCCTGCCTCGACTAGAATCACGTATCACTCACCTTAGCTACCTGGCCGCACAAACCAGGCTGGTATAGGTGGGTGGGCTTCGGCAGTGGGTGGGCTTTGGCAGTGGGTGGGCTTTGGCGGTGGGTGGGCTTTGACAGTGGGCGGCCTTGTGCATGTAGGGGAGCGGGAGGGAGTTGAGGGTTGGTTGAGAGGGGAAGTCTGGTTGTTGCGATCGTCTGATGCGTGCGTCAGTAGCGACAGTAGCGTCAGTAGCGACAGTAGCGTCAGTAGCGCAAGGGCTGAAGCTCTGGAGCTCCTCATTAGATTTTACTTTTCTGGACCTGAAAACCGTTTGTTTTATATCAAAATTCTCACTGGTGTTGTAGGCTTCTAATTGACCTCATTATCAAGGTTATATTCCACACTTTAAAATATGGCAAATCATTTTCCTATGTCATGTATTTAAACATTCCAAAAATACTTGAATGATATTATATTCAGTAAAATAGGTAACGTAAACACACACACACGCACACACGCTCACGCACGCACTCATACACTCGCATAACACACACGCATGCACTCGCATAACACACACGCATGCACTCGCATAACACACACATGCATTCACATAACACACACATGCACTTACATAACACACACACACATGCACTTACATAACACACACACACATGCACTTACATAACACACACATGCACTTACATAACACACACATGCACACGCATAACACACACATGCACTCACATAACACACATGCACTCACATAACACACACATGTACTTACATAACACACACATGCACTCACATAACACACACATGCACTCACATAACACACACATGCACTCACATAACACACACATGCACTCATATAACACACACATGCACTCACATGACACACATGCACTTACATAACACACACACACATGCGCTCACATAACACACACATGCACTCACATAACACACACATGCACTCACATAACACACACATGCACTCACATAACACACGCATGCACTCACATAACACACACATGCACTCTCATAATACACACATGCACTCTCATAACACACACATGCACTCACATAACACACACATCCACTCACATAACACACACATGCACTTACATAACACACACATGCACTCACAAACACACGCATACACTCAAATAACACATGCTATTCACAACAGGAGAATTGTCTATCAACAAGTGCCTTTAAGAACCGGTAGCTAACAAACACCAAAACACACAACAATGTTTGTATCGATAAGTGCCTTTGACAAATAGTAACACACACACACACACACATACCAGGCCAGGAACTTTCGCTTGACCCCTACAACCACAACTAGGTGAATACACACAAAGACCAAATGTCTATCGATAAGCACATTTGATATATAGTAACTAACACACCACACACACATACACACAAACACATATACGAACACATACATTCAGACAGACAGACAGACACACACACACACACAGGGCCAAGAGCTGAGAATCGACCCCTGCAACCATAAATAGGTAAGAACACACACACATACAGTAAAGAGGTGGGGCCAGGAGCTATGAATCGACCTCTTCAACCACAAATAAGTGAGTACAAATAGGTAAGTACACATACACCCACGCACACTCACACATACACACTAACATAAACACGCCCCTTCATCCCCATATACGTTCCCTCTCCGACACACACCCTCCCCCTACAAACACTATCTCCCCCATATACGCTCCCTCTCCCCAACATACGCTCCCTCTCCCCCTACACCCGCACTCTGCTTCACACACTCCCTCTCCCCCACATACTCTCCCTCTCTCCCAAACACACACTCCCTCCCACAAACACACTCCTCCCACAAACACACTCCCTCCCACAAACACACTCCCTCCCACAAACACACTCCTCCCGCAAACACACTCCCTCTCCCCCACACAAACAGTCCCTCTCCCCCATGCACACTCCCTCTCACACATTCCCTCTCCCTTACACACACACACATACACACACATAATGGTAACTAACATACGCGGGTCTTAGTTATATAATGACCCGCCGCTGGATCATTTGGTCGTCTGCCCGAGGCCTTCCGCTAACCAACAGTTGCGTGACAGGTAAAGATAGTTCGCGTATTATAAAGATAGTTCGTGTGCATTATGTATGACCAGAAGATAATAGTGATTGGCAGTGTTTAGCAACCCCCATATAAGCAAGTGACCGAAGTGAAAGATAGTGAACAAAGTAGAAGAGATCAAATTAGGCGAAATTTAGGCATTTGAGTGACACCGAGTATTACCATAGGGAAAATATTGCTCTGTTTTTTTACTAAATCAAATAAGTTCTCTTACAAGTGGACTGAGTGATGAGTAATTGATTATGGTGGGTAAGATTGCAGGACGAGTAGATAAAGTGATGGAAATAGTGAAATATCGAAGTGATGGTGGCAGGTTGAGTGTTGCTGCCACAAGGGTTAGCTTTTAAATTTATACTAATTCAAACAAGACCCCCAGTAAATGATGGAAGCTTTTGTTAACTGAAGTGGTGGATATGAGTACAAGAAGGTACAGGAAGTGATCAACTCATCTTTTACAAAATCTCACACACACAAAACAAGAGATGTGACTCGACCCTTGCAACCACAAATAGGTGAGTACACACATACATGCACACATACTAGACATAAACAAACACTGACACATCAGTATTCAACCCATACTTGGTCACTATGTAGATACGAGATATGGACTGACCCACAGGCTGGCTGCGAATGGTGTAGCAGTTAGCTATAATCGTCGCAGACGATATATATATATATATATATATATATATATATATATATATATATATATATATATATATATATATATATATATATATATATATATATATATATGTCGTGCCGATTAGGTAAAACTTGCGATTTTGGCTTAAATAGCAATGCGCACCTTGCCATATAAGACAAGTGAAAATTTGTGTATGCAATAATTTCGCCAAAATCATTCTGAACATAACGAAAAAAATATATTTCATTGTGTTTGTTTATTATTAAATTAATGTTAACGTATCTAAAATATATTAACTTGGGTTAGGCTAAATTAAATTGCGCTTGTTGTAATAAGGTTAGGTAGGTTTTCAAAGTTTCTCTTGGTACAAAATTATAAATTCTTACATTAACATAAATTTAAAAAATATATATGCGCTTGTTGTAATAAGGTTAGGTAGGTTTTCAAAGTTTCTCTTGGTACAAAATTATAAATTCTTACATTAACATAAATGAAAAAAATATATATCTTTAAACGTATAAGATAAAATTTTAGAAAGGACTTAATTTTTGATGAGTTCTTGCTAATTGACCAGTATTACCTAATCGGCACGACATATATATATATTTATATATATATATATATATATATATATATATATATATATATATATATATATATATATATATATATATATATATAAAATAAAAATGTCGTGCCGATTAGGTAAAACTTGTGATTTTGGCTTAAATAGCAACGCTCACCTTGCCATATAAGACAAGTGAAAATTTGTGTATGGAATATTCGCCAAAATCATTCTGAACATAACGAAAATATATTTCATTGTGTTTGTTTATTATTAAATTAATGTTAACGTATCTAAAATATATTTAGTTAGGTTAGCTAAATTCAATTGCGCTTGTTGTATAAGGTTGTAGGTTTCGTTCTGGTACAAAATTATAATTCTTACATTAACATAAATGAAAATATATCTTTAGTATAAGAAAAATTTTAGAAAGGACTTAATTTAGATGAGTTCTTGCTAATTGACCAGTTTTACCTATCGTGCCGATTAGTAAATGGTAATTAAGGTATTAAAGTAAGTTTTCTAAAATTTTCTTATACTTAAAATATATTTTTTCATTTAATGTAAATGTAAGAAATAATCTTTAAAAGAGAAACTTTAGAAAACTATAATTTTTTAATAGTTAATTTAATTTACCAAAACAATATTATAAAATATATTTATAATATTAATATACATTAATTTAATAATAAATAAACACAATAAATATATATATTTTCGTATAGTTCAGAATGATTTTGAAATTATTGCATACACAATTTTCCTGCTTATATGGCAAGAACGTTATTTCAAATGAAGTTTCATATAAAATTATATAATAAATTAAAATTTTTAAAGTTTAAAAATATATTTTATTTATTATTATATGTTCAATGTAAAATGTCAATTAATTTATTTACCAAAAAAAAAAACCCTTACCTAACCTTATTATAACAAGCGCAATTTAATTTAACCTAATCCAACTAAATGTGTTTTAGATAAGTTTACATTAATTTAATAATAAATAAACACAATTAAATATATATATTTTCGTTAGGTTCAGAATGATTGTTGTGAAATTATTGCATACACAAATTTTCGCCTGCCTTATTCGGCAAGAAGAGCGTTGCTATTTAAGCGAAAATTGCAAGTTTTACCAAATGGGATTAAATTATGAGTAATCAAATACAAAATGGGAGTTGACTTAGTTACTTTCTGGTGATGATACTGTGCTTTTGGGAGATTCTAAAGAAAAGTTGCAAAGGTTAGTGGACCAGTTTGGGAGGGTGTGCAAAGAAAGTTGATAGTGAACATAGGTAAGAGTATGGTGATGAGGGTATCAAACGATTTAGAAAAAAGATAAATTGGATATCACATTGGACAGAGGGAGTATGTAAGAAGTAAATGTGTTCAGATATTCGTCAGCAGATGGGTTTATGAAGGCTGAGATTAATTATAGAACTGAAGAAGGAAAAAAGATGAGTGGTTCGTTGAGGTATCTGTGGAGACAAAAAACGTTATCCATGGAGGCAACGAAGGAAATGTGTGAGAATATAGTGGTACCAGCACTATTATGTGGGTGTGAAGCATCGACTGTAAATGCTGCAGCAAGAGGAGGCTGGAGGCAGTGGAGATGTCATCTCTAAGAGCAATGTTTGGTGTAAATATCACCCAGAGAATTCGTAGAGTAGAAATTAGTCAGAGGGCAGAAGAGGGGTTGTTGAAGTGGTTTGGTCATTTAGAGAGAATGGAACAAAGCAGAATGACTTGGAGAGCTTATAAATCTGTAGGGAAAGGAAGGCGAGGTAGGGTTCGTCCTCGAAAAGGTTGAAGGGAGGGGGTAAAGGAGGTTTTGTGGGCGAGGGGCTTGATCTTCCAGAAAACGTGCGTGAGTGTGTTAGTGGTTTTTGGGACCTGGCGAGCTGTTGGAGTGTGAGAAGGATAATGTTTTTGAAGGGATTCAGGGAAACCGGTTAGCCGGACTTGAGTCCTAGAAGTGGGAAGCACATGCTTGTACTTTAAAGGAGGGATTTGGAATATTGGCAGTTTGTAGGGACATTTAAACTGTCGTATGTGAGCGCCTCTGGAAAAATATTGATTATGTATGAGTGATGGTGAAAATGTTGAATGATGAAAGTTTTTTCTTTCGGTTTTGGGTCACCCTGCGTCGGTGGGAAACGTTCTTCTTCTTTGTAAATTCGCCGGTATAAATCCCCCGGCCCGGGCCTTTTCCAATTGGTGGCCCGGCCTTGGCTCCCTTTCGCGGGAGTGTCTCAGACCAATGTCTGTCATGGGAGGAGGTACAAGTACCTCCTCGTCTTCTGGGACTAGCTGTCCCCAGGCGTATCCCCATTCCCTGTCCCCACGGGGCTCGAAGGGAGAATCTAGGCACCTTGTGCTGCCACAACCCCACCCACACTGGGCTCGAAGAGTGTAGCAGCTGCACAGCAGCAGACAATGTCAGGAGGTGCAAAGGCAGCCAGCACTACAGGATCTTTTCGAGCATAACCCAGCTTCGGGTCGAGGCCCAAACGCTGGGGAGGCTCAAGAATGCTTCTTGCTGTGTTGTTGTTGCTGCTGCTACTTCACTGGTCCGTTGGAAGAAATTACAATAACGTATGATTGCAAATCTACATAAATACCACAGTGAAAATAAGAAAAAGACCTGAGCGCATTAATGTGCTTACTCACTTATGTTCATAGGAAGTGATTGTGATGTCTATCTTTTTGGAAAGAAATCTGTTGTGTTAATAATGATGAATCTGCTTTCATCTTTGGGTCAACCTTCATTGGTGGAAAATAGCTGATGTGTTAACATTAATTAGTATGGGAAATAATTATTTTTGGTAAATCAGAATACCTTCTTTTTAAAATTAAATTAGACTATACACTTCATTTTCGGGAATTATTTAGGTAGCTATAAGTAAAATCAGTGTAAACATAGCAGATATTCATAACACCAGATTACGAAGAAAATATTTTCAAGATAAACAGTTTCCAGACAAACGGCAAATCATATATATATATATTTTTCTATTCAGATGTTGGTGAGGGCGAGGCTGAAAGTGGTGGTGGTGGTGGTGGTGGTGCTCTCACTGCTCCCTCACACATCCTCTGCCAGGAACAGGAAGCGGGGACGTTCCACAGGTAAGCCTCTCACTCTAACTCCACGAATGACAGTCTAGTCCTGCAGGGAATCATGTAAAAGGAAAACTCACATATATATGTTTTTCTCGTCTGCTGACAATTGTTGGATAAAACCTTCAAAATACTATAATTGTTTTCCTATTTTTTTCATGTCCAGATAGTCGAGATGACCGTCAAGATGGCCGCTCTGATATATATTATATATATATATATATATATATATATATATATATATATATGATGAGGTCCCCAGGACAGTTCCAGAGGTGTTACTTCCTATATTTATATAGTATATATATAGTATATATATATATATAGTATACATAGTATGTATATATAGTCACCAAATAGCATTTGGTGAATATTTATATATATAAAAATAGGGTCATCAAAATTTATATTTTAATACAAATGGATATAAGCAATGTTATGGGAAAATTAGAATGATGATGATATTGAAATTTAAATTTATGTTTTTAAAGAGAAATATTTCAAAAACATGAATATATATAAATTAGAACCATTCATCTACATAAATATATATATATATATATATAATATATATATATATATATATATATATATATATATATATATATATATATATATATATAAGATATATATATATATATTATATATATATATATATATATATATATATATATATATATATATATATATATATATATATATATATATATATATAAAGAGAACATAAGAGAGAAGGAACACTGCAGTAGGTCTGTTGACCCATACTAGGCAGGTCCTTCACAATCCATCCCACTAACAGAATAAATGCTACCCAAGCAATAAGCTTTGATCATTCTATTTACTCACGTGCAAGTCCCACTCAAATCCATCCCCTCTCAATCGTGTATTTATCCAACCTAAATTTGAAACTACCCAAGGTTTTAGCTTCGATAACCCTACTAGGCAGACTGTTCCATTCATTAACTACCCTATTATTAAACCAGTACTTTCCAATATCATTTCTAAATCTTAACTTATCTAATTTGAATCCATTATTGCGGGTTCTCTCTTGGAGTCATATCCTCAAAACCTTATTTATATCTCCTTTGTTAATACCCATCTTGGTTTATAAAAACACGGAAGCAAACACTAGGACATATTTATTAGACAATGTTTCGGTCCTGAGATGTGAGTGACGCATGGTGACCTGAAGAATACCATGTGTATGTATATATATTGTATATATGTGTATATATTCAAAATGATGACGTGAGAGTAAAAGGATAATTTTAAGTAGGAATTATACTTCAACTTTGAAATTAAAAACATAACGATGTAATAGATCATCTGATTGTAAATGGAGTGGTGCTACTTACCAAATGTGGATAAAAGTACTTGTGTACAGTACAAAACGTTTATTAAAGGAAACTATTACACAGAAGTGACTTCTTAAGTCAGTTAACAGAGAAAGCTTAAACAGGAGACAATTAGGCAGGTTGTTGGTAGCTGGGTAAGGTGAGGCAGGTTGCTTATAGACTGGGTGAGGTGAGGCAGGTTGCTGGAAGCCAGGGTGAGGTGAGGCAGGTTGCTTATAGACTGGGTGAGGTGAGGCAGGTTGCTGGAAGCCAGGGTGAGGTGAGGCAGGTTGCTGATAGCCTGGGTGTGGGGAGGCAGGTTGCTTGTAGCCAAAGTGAGGTGAGGCAGGTTGCAAGTAGCTAGGATGGTGTGAGGCAGGTTGCTGGTTAGCCAGGGGGAGGTGAAGCAGGTTACAGGTAGCCAGGGTGAGGTGAGGCAGGTTACAGGTATCCAGAATGAGGTGAAGCAGGTTGCTAGTATCCAGAGTAAGGTGAGGCAGGTTACAGGTTACCAGGATGAGGAAATGTAGGTTACAGGTAGGCAGGGTTAGGTGCGGCAGGTTGCGGTTAACCAGAATGAGGTGAGACAGGTTACATTGAGCCAGGATGAGGTGACGCAGGGTGCTGGTAACTAGGATGAGGTGAAGCAGGTTAAAGATAGCCAGGGTAAGGTGAGGTAGGTTACAGGTAGCCAGGGGGAGTGAGGCCCATTACAGGCAGCCAGTGTGAGGTGAGGTACGTTACATGTAGCCAGGGTGAGGTGAGCCAGGTTGAAGGTAGAGTGAGGTGAGCCAGGTTGAAGGTAGAGTGAGGTGAAACAAAGTTGCTGGTAGCCAGGATGAGGTGAAGCAGGTTCTTGGTAGGAAGGGTGAGGTGAGGCAGGTTGCTGGTAGCCAGGATGAGAAGAGGTAGGATACAGGTAGCTAGGGTGAGGTGACGTTGGTTACAGGTAGCCAAGGTGAGGTTAGACAGGATACAGGTAGCCAGGGTGAGGTGAAACAGGTTGCTGGAAGCCAGGGTAAAGTATCCAGGGTTATGTGAGGCAGGGTTTCAGGTAGCCAGGGTGGGGTGAGGCAGGTTGCAGGTGTCAAGGGTGAGGTGAGGGTGGATACACTTAGCCAGGTAGCCAAGGTGAAGGGAGGCAGGCTACAGGTAGCTAGGGTGAGGTGAGGCAGGGTTACAGGTAGCCAGTGTGAGGTGAAGCAGGTTGCTAGTAGCCAGGGTGAAGTGAGGGAGATTACAGATAGCTAAGGTGAGGTGAGGTTGGTTGCAGGTAGCGAAAGTGAGGTGAGGCAAGTTGCTGGTAGCCAGGGTGAAGTGAGGCATATTGGAGGTAGCTGAGGTGAGGTGAGGCAGGTTACAAGTGGCCAGGGTGAGATGCTGCAGGTTACAGGTAGCCAGAGTGAGGTCAGGCAGGTTGCAGGTAGCCAGGGTGAGGTGAGGCAAGTTGCTGGTAGGCAGGGTGAGGTGAGGTAGATTACAGGTAGCCAGCGTGAGGTGACGCAGGTTGTTAGTAGCCAGGGTGAGGTGACGCTGGTTGCTAGTAGCCAGGTTGAGGTGAAGTAGGTTACAGGTAGCTAGGGAGAGGTGACGGAGGTTACAGGTAACCAGGGTGAGGTCAGGCAGGTTACAGATAGCCAGGGTGAGGTAAAACTGGTTGCATGTAACCAGGGAGGTGAGTAGGTTCAGGCAGTGAGCAGGTGAAACCAAGGTGTGCAGTGGGAGGCAGAGACTGGTTATAGGTAGCAAGGGTGAAGTGAGACAGGATGCAGGTAACCAGGGTGAGGTGAGGCAGGATGAAGGTAGCCAGGGTGAGGTGAGGCAGGATGAAGGTAGCCAGGGTGAGGTGAGGCAGGATGAAGGTAGCCAGGGTGAGGTGAGGCAGGATAAGTGGGGTGAGGTGAGGAGGTTAGGAGCAGTGAGGTGAGAAAGAGTTGTAGGTAGCTAGGGTGAGGTGCGGTGAGGTCAAGGTAGGTAGCCTAGGTGAGGTGAGTCAGCAGGTTGTAAGTAACCAAGGTGAGATGCGGCAGGTTGCTGGTAGCTAGGATGTGGTGTGGCAGGTTGCTGGTAGCCAGGGTGAGGTGACGCAGGTTGTAGGTAGGAAAGGTAATGAGAGGCAGTTTGCAGGTAACCAGGGTGAGGTGAGGTAGGCTACAGGTATCCAGAGTGGGGTGTGGCAGGTTGCTGGTAGCCAGGGTGAGGTGGGGTGAGGCAGCTTGCTGGTAGCTAGGATGTGGTGAGGCAGGTTGCCGGTAGCCAGGGTGAGGGGAGGCAGGTTGTAAGTAACCAGTGTGAGGTTAGGCAGGTTGCAGGTATCCAGGATGAGGTGAGGTAAGTTGCTGGTAGCCAGATTGAGGTGAGGCAGGTTAATGGTACCCAGGGTGAGGTGAGGCAGGTTGAAGATAGCCAGTTTGAGGTGAAGCAGTTTGCACGTATCGAGGGTGAGGTGAGGCAGGTTACAAGAGCTCTCTCATCCCTGTGCCAATATGTCAGTGCTTCGCTTGTGCTGGTAATTTCCACTATAAGTAACCAGGATTCATTAACCTTCTTTAGGTATTCAGTGTACAGCACACAGACTGTTGTGTACACCTGACGAAGCTTAACTACGCCCGAAAAGGAGCAACAGTGGCGGAAATTGCTGGAAACTTCCTGAATTAGCACCATCAACACAGTCCCACTAATCTGACAGCTTCAGTATTTTCAAACTTTTATCAGTTAAATTATTGTCCATATCTGGAGAGGCTGTGGCGTTATAACCTCTGCTGTCTCCATCACCTCACCTTCACGTTTTGTCACCTCTCTCTATTAATTAAGATCGTTCATCAGTATCTTCTGCCACAATAGAGATTCTGTAGTGTGCCTTAAATATATTTATTGACAATATTTGCTGATATAATGGTTTTAGAATACCAAGAATAATGTATTAGTAGACTTACCGGCAATATTTTAGGTAAAAGGACACAAGTGCAACTAATGTGACATATTAATGTGGCAAAAGAAGTCACATTAGTTGCACTTGTGTCCTTTCACCTAACACCATGAATAATGTTTCAGTCTCAGTGTTACTGAAGATGGTTAATCATCTTTAAACAGGCATTCTTGTGGGTTTTTTCCATTATGATCTCCTCCCTCTAGCACCATCGATCTACTAAATATAGATAATGTAGAGGAACTGTGGAACAGACGTAAAACTAAAATCCTCACTGTCGAGAAGGAGAGCATACCAAGAAAGATATAACGTGGAAGAGATGAATGAATGTCAGGCCGGATGACATGACAACCAGTTGAAATTATAAGTAACAAACGTAGTACAAATAAGAGATTTAAACTGAATGGTAAGCTTTAAGATTATACTAACTACATACAGTTACAGAGAGAATACAAGAATCTTATTATAATCAAATAGAAGCGCTAAACCACAGGGGTTATACAGCCAGAATGCAAGAAAAAATAGAAATGCTAAACAAGAATAGAAAAGACAAACTGGACAAAACATCAAAGGCATTTCAAAAGAATTCTTCAATATCTTAGGGGTGAAAAAAGGTAAGAGTGAAGTTAGGACTTTTAACTAGCGATAATATTAAGAAACAACATCTGAGATATGGCGTCAATACTAAGGTTAGCATTCGGGTCCGTATTTAGAGCTCAGCATGACGCAACATGTCCCAGGCACCAAACTTTGTTTTCATGGCTTTACACCAACAAACTTCACGAAAACAACAGCCTAGATAGGACACAATACTTGGAGAAGGTGAATATTTAAAAAATCGGGAGACCAGATGAAATGTTGCTTACTCACTAATGGTATTATTTAATAAATCACTTGAAGGTAAGGAACCAATGAACTGGAAAATAGCAAATGCTACCTCTATATTTAAAATTGGAGAAAATTTTAAACATCGTCTCATCAGTTTAATCAAAAGGAGACTATAATTAGAGACAAGATTTTTATTGTTCTTGAAAGTAATTTAATAATCTCAAACCGACATAGATTTAAACAAAAAATAAAATAAAAAATATTATGCCTGACCAACTCACTAACTTTTTCAATAAAAATGAATTGGATATACAGGTACCAGTAAATTTAATATATTTTGATTTTCAGAAGACCTACGCTGAGTACTCCATTGAAGACTGATACCAAAAAAAAAAAAAAAAAAAAAGTGGTATAGTAAACAAGTTTCATACCTGGAAAGGTGACTGGCCCATAGACAGGAAACAGACAGTGGTACTAAACGAAGAGATGTCTGAGTGCCAAGACACAATATTTTCTCTGAAGAGACGAGTCAATATACCATGAAATCCCAAAAGAAATTCTAACAAAAAATCTGTAAGCGGCTTTTATCCTTAATAGGTGCATTGAATGACAGAAAAAAACAGTTTCAGTTAAGTCTTCAAGAGTATCCTTTAGTTCCTCTGGAAACTGGTTGTGCCATATCTTCTGCAGCTGCAATTGGGAGTACTGCAACCAGTTTCGCAATTGTAGTGTCAGGTACAACATTTATGGTACAAACTGACTGTCTTCAAGCCTCCAACCCCAGTCCAAAGGATCAGTATCAGTTGGGGAAAGACGTTCGGGCATAAAAAAAATAAAGATTTTCCAGACACGACTTTCTTCGTAAATTTGTCATAATACATTGCTACCAGAAGCATATGCTCTCCCGACCAAACATAACAGACATCGCTTGCCTGCCCAGGTTTTCTGTATTAGTGCGGTTCTTGTAAAGTATTTGCACGAAATTGGAGGAATGGATCAGCTTTCACTACTTTTTGGAAGGCTGATTTCTTTCCAACACCGTAAACACGGGACGTTGAATAGCATCATGTGCAAGCATGAAGAAATAACAATTCTGAACACTATTCAAAGCCAAGAGCGCGTTTCATGCAGCTGATGTGCACTATTGGAATGCCTCTCGACTAATATCGATGTTGCCATCTGCTGTAGGTCAATGGAGGAAAAGTAACGAGTGAGTGTCCTCTCCAATCAGCGTGGTGGAATGTACATATACAGTGTTTAACTACATCCTCTTCTACTTGAATGACTGCACCGTCGACCCTTCTCAGGTCATTCCTTAAGCTGAGTAATTGCTGCATGTTACTTCCCCCTTGAAATTAATTCTTGCTGCTTCCCACCAAATTCAGTTTCACAGGTGAAGTTCATTACTGGATAACTGGAGTTTGTCCTCGTCTCTGGAATGGGTTATCCATTATCAAAGGATCTTGCCGCATATTCGTCTAAACCGGGAGTACAGAGGCTGATCAAATGTGATTATTGGAAGGACACTGTCTGATGACCAGGATGCTGAGAAACTCCAACGTGGACAGAATGTAAGTTTTGTCGCATCGATAAATGTCGATCATGGGCAAATACAGTGTGGATGACTGACAGAGATAAGTGTACTTGTTATGACTGACAGGGATGAGTGTACTTGTGATGACTGACAGGGATGATTATACTTGTGATGACTAACAGACGAGTGTACTTGTGATGACATACAGGGATGAGTGTACTTGTGATGATTGACAGGGGACGAGTGTACTTGTGATGACTGACAGGGGTGAGTATACTTGTGATGACTGACAGAGACGAGTGTACTTGTGATGACTGACAGAGACGAGTGTACTTGTGATGACTGACAGAGACGAGTGTACTTGTGATGACTGACAGGGATGAGTATACTTGTGATGACTGACAGAGACGAGTGTACTTGTGATGACTGACAGGGGTGAGTATACTTGTGATGACTGACAGAGACGAGTGTACTTGTGATGACTGACAGGGATAAGTGTACTTATGATGAATGACAGGGATGATTATACTTGTGATGACTGATAGAGACGAGAGTACTTGTGATGACTGACAGGGATGAGTATACGAGTGATGACTGACAGAGACGAGTGTATTTGTGAAGACTGACAGAGACGAGTGTACGTGTGTTGACTGACAGGGATGAGTGTACTTGTGATGACTGACAGGGATGAGTGTACTTGTGATGACTGACAGGGATGAGTGTACTTGTGATGACTGACAGGGATGAGTGTACTTGTGATGACTGACAGGGATGAGTGTACTTGTGATGACTGACAGGGATGAGTGTACTTGTGATGACTGACAGGGATGAGTATACTTGTGATGACTGACAGGGATTAGTATACTTGTGTTGACTGACAGGGATGAGTATACTTGTGATGACTGACAGGGATGAGTATACTTGTGTTGACTGACAGGGATGAGTATACTTGTGTTGACTGACAGGGATGAGTATACTTGTGTTGACTGACAGGGATGAGTATACTTGTGTTGACTGACAGGGATTAGTATACTTGTGTTGACTGACAGGGATGAGTATACTTGTGATGACTGACAGGGATGAGTATACTTGTGTTGACTGACAGGGATGAGTATACTTGTGTTGACTGACAGGGATGAGTATACTTGTGATGACTGACAGGGATGAGTATACTTGTGTTAACTGACAGGGATGAGTATACTTGTGATGACTGACAGGGATGAGTATACTTGTGTTGACTGACAGGGATGAGTATACTTGTGATGACTGACAGGGATGAGTATACTTGTGATGACTGACAGGGATGAGTGTACTTGTGATTGTGTTGTGGGGTTCTTTTCATAGATTTGGTAATATTAAGAGACGATGAGCTTGGGTTTTGGTAGCGTTTAATGAGGCGTTGGATATATGGGAGCTGAGAGCCTATGCCTGTGTATGTCTCGTAGGCTTACCCGGATGGAACTGAGGCTACTAGGCCGCCCGGCACTGAGGCATTCAAAAGGCAGGCCTATGATTGGCTAATGCCAGATCACATGGGCAGAGGTTGGAAATCACGTGAACAGCCGTGGTGCAGCCGTTAGAAGTACGAACCGTACAGCTCGGGCATGCTACGTATGGCGTCTCGACATACAACTATACAAACTAAGGACAACAGGCAACAACTCTCAGCTGATTCTATACAATGTCAAAGTACACAACAGTTGAACATTATACTTCACATGGATATTATCGTGACTGAACAATCTACATTACTATATGATACATCATGATACATAGGAATTATCTAAATGAGCTCATTCAAGAATATCATGATAAAAGAGATAAAAAAAAAAGAATTTGTTCGATCGAACTGTCTTCATGTGATCTACGAATTCTGAGGAAATATATTTACAAGAAGGTAGTGATTAACAGACAAGGTAGATCTGGTGCACTCAAATCTATACTGTTAATTCTCAGAACTCGGAGAGAACGTGAACACAAAAAAAAATTTGAGTAATACTAATTAGATATTATAACACACAGTTAAACGCTTACTACATATTTATCTATACAGGTTATTTACATTTAACCCCAACTCTGCTAGGGTGAGATTGATATAGGCTGTATAATTATCATCTCTGGGTGGATCAAACTCTGTTACAATAGGTAACTCAACTTCTGATTGAGGAGGGTCTACACTGATATCAACAAATGATACTTGGGGGTTTCTCAACACTTGTCGTGTACGCAAGGAGTAACGACAATCAGGTTGTTCCTCTGACTCACTACTAGAAGTTGAAGGTACGGGTCAGACGGATTATCATTGTCAGTCACAACAGTCTGGTTGTCAGGGCTTCTCTCGTCACAAACTAACTTCATATGATCTAGATGCGATTCTTTACACTTACCCGTACTAAGTTCTCTAACTTTATACTTATTGCCCTTGATATGTTCAACTACTCGATATGGGCCAACAAACTTTTGTTCTAATTTAGGCATTGCTGAAGTTTTGTTAAAGTTGAACAACATTACTCTGGACCCTACTTGAACTTTAGTCGGTTTGGCTTTAGTATTAGTTACTCTAGTAAATTCTGCTGTTGACTTATGAAGTGTTTCACGTATTCTTCTGAAAACACTCTGAGCTTGGCTGGTACGAGTTGCTATGAAATCATCAGGGTTATACGATGGTTTTGGATTAGAATATAACAACTCATAAGGCAAACGCTTGTCAACACCATACAAGGCGTAATGCGGCGTATCACCTATTGAAGCGTTAAAGGCAGAATTTATGGCACATTGAACATCAGGAATGACTTCATCCCAGGTTACACTATTGGGATTGATGGTAGCTCTTAAGACGTCAAGGACTTTCTTATTCGTTCTTTCTGCTAAACCATTGCTGGCAGGATGGTGTGGAACAATGGTAGATTTAGTAATCTTATACAAGGCACATAGGTTTTCTAGAATCTCGTTGCAAAATTCACCTCCATTATCGGATACTAAGGATTTAGGAGTGGTGTGTCTACAGATTATACGTTCCTTAAACGCTTTAGCTACTGTCTCGGCAGTCTTGTCTGGAATAGGAACTAACTCACAATATCTGGTGAAATGATCGACCATCACACACAGATGTTTATTGCCTTGCGTTGTACATTGAAAATTAGTTAGCAGATCTATTGCAACTCTTTCCCATGGCTCACTAGTAGTGGGATACATCTGGATAGGATTGGGACCGTTGATATTACCCTTGTGTTTCATACAAACACTACACTTCTAACATACTGGTAATATCAGTGCCATACGAGGCCAAAAGTACTTCAATCTTGCTTGTTTAATCGAACTGTCCATACCAGGGTGCAACACCTGGTGCATCGTGAATTAGCTGTAAAGCTACTTTTACTAGTGACTGAGGAATTACTAACTGGTATGCCCGTCTACTAGGCGTTCCAGCCCGGTTACTCGATACAGTAATTCTTGGTTCATAACAAAGTCACTGATAGGTGCTGGTGGCTTCACAGTAAGAATAAGGTCTTCCTGTAGCAGGAATCGAGTCACACCAGACCACAAGGGATCTGTTCTTTGGGCATTCTTACATCCTCAGCACTAAACGGAGGATCAGCAGTTACTACACTAACATGACGCGATAAAGCATCTGCAACTACATTTGACTTGCCAGGTAAATGTTCAAAGGTAGGGTTGAACTCTTGGATAGTTAAGGACCATCTAGCTAGTCTTCCAGTAGGTTGTTTATTCTGGAACAATGGTATTAGAGGTGCATGATCTGTCAAGACATGGACAGGGTACTGATAAATTATGTCTCGGAAGTGTTTTAAAGACCACACTATTGCTAAGGCTTCTTGCTCAGTTACTGTATAATTCCTTTCAGCCTTTGTAAGGACTCGACTAGCAAATGCAACTGCGTTGTATTTACTATCAATCTTCTGTGCAAGAACTGCTCCAATGCCTATATAACTGGCATCAGTGGTTAAATAGAAAGGCTTTGTAAAATCTGGGAATTTTAAGATTGGAGCAGAAGTTAATCTTTCTTTCAAGGTTTGAAATGCTTTTTCCTGACTGAAGGTCCAAACAAATGGAGTATCTTTCTTTAGCAACTCAGTTAGAGGAGCTGCTATTGAGGAAAAATTGGCAATATATGATCTATAAAAACCTGCTAAGCCCACAAAGGATCTTACGGCATCAGCAGTTTTGGGAGTTGGAAAATTCAATACTGCATCTACTTTACTTCGGTCAGTCATAACCCCTCTAGGAGTGACTACGTGACCCAGAAACTTAATTTCTGATCTGAAAAATTGACATTTAGACAGTTTGATCTTTAGATTGGCTTCTTCAAGCTTACACAGTAGCTTCTCCAGTCTTTCTAAATGCTTATTTACATCCTCGGACATAACAATTACGTCATCTAAATATACCATTAGATCTTTTCCTATAAGGCCTCTAAAGATATTGGTCATGAGCCTCGAGAATGTGATAGGTGAGGATCTTAATTCGAAAGCTATACGACAGAATTCGAAATGACCTGTTGGAGTAGAGAATGCGGTGAGCTCTTGGCTGTCCTCATGAAGAGGAACTTGCCAAAACCCTTGTAACAAATCGAGGGTTGAGAAGACCTTATTATCTCCTATATTGCGTAACAGGTCACCAAGTACAGGAAGTGGGAAACGGTCTGGAATTGTTTTCGCATTTAACTTCCTAAAATCAATCACTGGGCGCCGTACCGCCCTTCTTAGGTACTAGGATTAAGGCGCATTCCAGGGTGAGTTACTAGGTACGATCACACCATCGTCAAGCATCTTATTTATTAATTCCTGCAACAGCGACTTGTGAATGCGGCATCCTGTACGCAGGTACATAAATTGGTCTGGTACCAGGTTCAATGGGATACGATGGGACAATAGGTTCGTTAAACCCATCTTCTCACCTGGTAAGGCAATTGCTCTACGGTGTTTATTCAACAGTTTCAACAACCGTCCTACTTGTCTGGAAAGTCAGTAGAAGCAAGTCTTTCTTCTACTGGTGGAATAGACTGGTCCGGTGGAGTGGATGGATCCTCCCCGGTTGAAATAGCACCGACTCACTGGTCAGGTGGCAACTCATCCTCAACCCGAATAGGGTAAGGGTAGTGAACAAGATCAACAATGATGGTATTGGCTCTGAGTCGAACACTGTGACCCAAGGTATTAGCGACAAGTAGAAATATCTTACTGTCTTGGACAGTATGTAAAGATGGCTCAACAAACAAACCCTTCACTCTGCAGGAATTACTGTCAACTGGGACATTGTCACCATCTGGAACATGGGGGACAACAAACAGACACTCTAGTGAGGGCACTAGCTGCTACAGAGGTATCTTTCTGCAGACGGCACGTGACGTCGACAAGAGATGGCATTACTAATTTCAAAAGGTGCTTTCCGACAAGGCGTCCCCTGTGAGAAACTACCCCACCACTTTCCTTTGTCCCCCTCCCTCCCCATCTCTCATCCATTCCTTCCTCCTCCCTACCCTTCCCACTCTTTCTTCACCCCCATCACTCTCCCTGTCCCCTCCCTCCCTCCCCCATCTCTATCCCCCCCATTCCCCTTTTCCTCCCTCCCTCCCTTTCTTCCCTCATCCCCTTCCCACTCTCTCTCCACCCCACAAACTCTCTCTGTCCCCCTCCCTCCCTATCCTCATCTCTCCCCATTCCCATCTCCTTTCTTTCCTCCCTCCCTCCCACCCTCTCTCTAGCCCCTTCCCAACTTTCTCCACCCCCATCACTCCCTGTCCCCCTTCCCCTCTCCCCTTTCCCCTTTCCCCTCTCTTCTTCTTCCTCCCTCCCTCATTCTTCCCTCTAGCCCCCTCTTTCTCCACCCCATCACTCTCCCTGTCCCCCTCTCTCCCTCTCTTCCTTAAAACTCCCACATGCACAAAAACAAAAATAGTGGCTCAGAGGGGTCAAAGCCTAAGGAGATCAGAGGAAGATTATCCTGGTAAGGAAGAATGGATGGAGGAGCACTGTAAAAGGATAGAACAAGAGTGGAGAGCAACTAGGGAAGGTTTCTGCAAAATGGAGAAGAGGGTGGAGATGGAGACGAAGAGGTGGGAGTCACAACCGACGCTGCAGGAGGCAGGATATGGGCCCTGGAATATGAGGTAAATAGGCTGAAGCGAGTTACAGGACTATTGCCCAGAGGAGACTTGACATCTGAAGCAGGTACAATCCTACTGAACGAGGATCCCAACAGTAAGGAAGGAGACAGGACTTATGTTGAGGCCCTATCAGTCCTTCAAGCACTGATAGGGAATAAAGGGGAGAGCTGCTTGGAGCAGGGATAGCAGTAGGGGGGAAGAAGGTGGAGAAGGGACAGGTATTATGCAGATATAGTTGTTGTTGTCGTTGTTATATTCGTGGGAAAACGTTGAACCCCTTAGGATTATTCAGTGCCTGGAGAATGGGAGGAGGGAACAGACGAGAGAGCAGAGGGGGAGCAGAGGAGGGAGGGAGGAGGGGCAATTAGGTATGATTTGAGGAATGTTCTTGAGCAGCATACAGACAGGTGCTCGCGGGAGTTATGTTTACTCGTTTGTCTTGGTATGTGTTGCAGGAGCAGCGGTGACGGAGGACCCCGTGGGGGACATCAGACACGTGCTGCCAGAACTCAACCTGGAGAACAACACCGTCACTAATGTCAAGGTCAACGTGGAGACGTGGCCTACCCCCATGCAGGTTCCCACAGCTTCCACACTCCACCAGGTAGGTCAACGTAGTAGACTAGGTCTACTTCACATAAAGGCCCCAAAGCTCTCCACCTCCTCCAGGTAGGTCAACATAGCAGACGAGGCCAACCTTCCATGCAGGGTAATACAACACTTCACATTCCACCAGGTGTAGGTTCAGTGCTGCACAAGTATTGTGCACTGTGCCTAAAAAATATAGTATAATATAGGAAGAAAATATAGATCTTAAATAAGTAGAGACAGATTATAAAAAACAATGGAGATACGATTATTAACAAGCAATCCAAGACTGTCAGCCCTTTGGTTTGATAGAAATTAAGACCAAAACAATGTAATGCAATAAAAATACAGGAAGGTACATTGTGTCATGTGTGGAGAAAGGCTGCACGTACCTTGTGCTTGAATAGGGGTCACAGTTGACATTGAACTAAGGGCACCAAATGCACCTGGATTTGTAGTATATATAAGAAACCTTGGGAAGGTATATGATATGTATTGAATATAAATAATGATTGTAAAAATTATTTTCTCGTATATATATATATATATATATATATATATATATATATATATATATATATATATATATATATATATATATATATATATATATATATAAAGATCACAAAATGATATCAAATATGATAAGAACATATGAAAATAGAGAATTGGTTCAAAACATTATCGGAACCAAACATATAGTTCCTTGATAAGTGAGTAGTCAGAAAGCGCTTGAATTCCTCTTTTTTTCATAGTGTTGTCTTGCATATTTTGATATCACCTGTTTATTGTGACTTTTTTAATATATATATATATATATATATATATATATATATATATATATATATATATATATATATATATATATATATATGTCGTGCCTAATAGGTAAAATTGTAATTAGCAAGAACTCATTTAAAATTAAGTCCTTTCTAAAATTTTCTATACGTTCAAAGATATATATTTTTCATTAATGTTAATGTAAATTTGTTTAATTTTGTACCAAAAGAATATTAGAAAACTTACCTAACCTTATTATAACAAACGCAATTTAATTTAGCCTAATCCAACTGAATATATTTTAGATACGTTTACAGTAATTGAATAATAAACAAACACAAATAAATATATTTTTTTCGTTAGGTTCAGAATGATTTTTGCGAAATTACTGCATATACAAATTTCGCTTGCCTTATATGGCAAGATGAGCGTTGCTATTTAAGCCAAAATAGCAAGTTCTGCCTATTCGGCACGACATATATATTCGTGGCAGTGGTATCTCAAGGATTAATTTCAGCATCCTCCTGTTTGAATACCCGCCTCAACAAGCAATCTATATAGCAATGAAATCACGAAACAAGTGATTTTGAAACACTCACCAAACTGCGGCAGTCCAGGGCTCGACCCTTTTTGTAATATATATATATATATATATATATATATATATATATATATATATATATATATATATATATTTGTCGTGCCGATTAGGTAAAACTGGTCAATTAGCAAGAACTCATTTAAAATTAAGTCCTTTCTAAAATTTTCTTATACGTTTGAAAATATATTTTTTCATTTATGTTAATGTAAAAATCTATAATATTGTACCAAGAGAAACTTTGAAAACTTACCTAACCTTATTATAACAAGCGCAATTTAATTTAGCTAACCCAACTTAAATATATTTTAGATATTTACAATAATTTAATAATAAACGAACACAATGAAATATATTTTTCGTTAGCTTTAGAATTATTTTTGCGAAATTATTGCATACACAAATTTTCGCTTGTCTTATATGGCAAGGTGAGCGTTGCTATTTAAGCCAAAATCGCAAGTTTTAATTAATCGGCAAGACATTATATATATATATATATATATATATATATATATATATATATAATATATATATATAATATATATATATATATATATATATATATATATATATATATATATATATATATATATATATATATATATATATATATATATATATATATACAAGACAAGCCACGGGGATGGGGGTGGAAATCTTTAGCTCAAGTACTTTCACACTTCTCAGTGCGTCATCAGGAGCTGTGCAATGTTGCAAGGGCCGCAACAGGAGAAATTGCAAGATAACACTCTACCTTCCTAGACGATTTTAATCATCGACAGTAGATTCAAATTTACAGTTTACCGGAAGACCACCAATGTGTCATCATATATTCATTATTATTCCAATCATGAATCTAGGGTTTAGAGTGCTTTCATTACAATGTTTCGAGAGTTTCCGTATCTGAAGTCTTGAGTATTTAGAAGATGAAGTCAACAAGATATTTAAATAGCCACAAAACTGAGATATCCAGGATTTTGTTAAGAAGGCCCTACTGTCAGCCAGGAAGATTTTCTATATATATATATATATATATATATATATATATATATATATATATATATATATATATACACACACACACACACACACACACACACACACACACACACACACACACACACAGGACTTCAAACAGACCTGGACAAGCTTGACATCTGGTCAGCAACTGGCTTCTCGAATTCAATCCCACCAAATGCAAAGTCATGAAGATCGGAGAAGGACAAAGAAGACCGCTGACAGAGTACAGGCTAGGTGGACAAGGGCTACAAACCTCGGCAAAGGAGAAAGACCTTTGGGGTGAGTATAACGCCAAGTACGCCTCCGGAGGCACAATCAACCAGATAATCGGCAGCATATGGGCGAATGGCAACCTAAGATTAGCGTTCCGTTACCTAAACAAGGAATCGTTCAAGACACTGTACACCGTGTACGTCAGGCCCATACTAGAATATGCAGCACCAGTCTGGAACCCACACCTGGTCAAGCATGTAAAGAAACTAGAGAAAGTGCAAAGGTTATGACAAGGCTAGTTCCACAACTCAGGGTCTGTCCTATGAAGAAAGGTTGAGGGAAATAGGACTAACAAACTGGAGAAAGAAGGGTCAGAGGAGACATGATAACGACATACAAAATACTGCGGGGAATCGACAAGGTAGACAGGGACAGGATGTTCCAGAGAGGGAACACAGAAACAAGGGACAAACTGGAAGCTGAAGACTCAGATGAGTCAAAGGGATGTTAGGAAGCATTTCTTCAGCCACAGAGTAGTTAGGAAGTAGAAGAGTCTAGAGAAAGATATAGTGGAGGCAGGAACCATACATAGTTTTAAGACGAGGTGATAGAGCTCATGGAGCAGGAGAGCAGAGACCCAAGGGACAGCGAAGAGGCGAGGCCAGGCGCTTAGTCTCGACCCCTGAACCACAATTAGGTGAGTACAATTAGGTGAGTACACACACAATGTAGGAGAACGAATAAATGCATATTTTGGCAAGATAAATATCTGATGCTTACATGAAAATGTCCTAAAAAAAGGTGAGACAGAATCAGTGATCCAAGAGTGGAAGAAAAAATATATTCCATTCAGCTTAAGATACAAAGGGTTGCTTAGAATAATGAGTAAATAAAAAATGAAGCTTGGACAGAAAAATATAAAACGAAAAATATTTAGGATTCAAGGAAGTATCTTCATATATGAAATAAAATGCCAATACCAGAAAGTGCTTCAAATATAAATTATTACTACTGTCCTATTGCCAAAAATCCACATGAAGATAACACAACGATATACGATCTCATATCAAGATATCAAAGCCATAGTAACCAAGACTATTTTTATTATTGGAGAGAGAATAACCACAAAGAGAGAACAAAGAAAAATGATGAAGAAGATAGGGATACAGAAATACATAGAATGGCTGGAGAGACCAGAATATTACATCACCAGAGGTTAATTAGATATCTTAAAAATGCAAACAAAAGAATCGTGCAAATGTAAATATTTTTTCCTTTATTTTACTATAATTCATTTTAAAATAAAACAGAAATAAAAAGTTTAAATAATTTGGCTTCTGAAAGAGGCAAGGGCATTGTTTGTAGTGTTGAGAGAAACATACAAGAGATGTATTGGGCAGGAGATAGAATGCAACACCGGATTGTATGTAGATGTATGAGAGTTCATTGGGCACCGGGAGTAAAGAAATCTTTGCGAGGCTTATTACTTGTATTAGTTATTAAAGCAGAAAACGAAAATCTTGTAACTATATTGAACATAAACCTCAGTTTTCAACGGATGAGGAATACAGGAACAAATAAGGAAGACAGATAGTGGCGTTAAAAACATTGTCATAAACAATAACTTTACCCCCTGGAAATAAGACTAAACAACAGTGGTGTACTAAAAAGGAAAATGAAAGACATGATCCCAACAGGCACATATCTGAAGCCGAAGCTTCTTGAAAGTTTTCTTTAAACCAACAGATTAAAAAAACCAATGAAAGGGAAGTATTCTAGATTTGATCTTCACATACAGTGAGAAACAAATAAGAAAATAATCTTGAATTGATATTTCATGACAACTTCATTGAAGGACATTCAAGCAAAATTCAGGCGAAGGAACCCTAGAAAAGCCAAAGTAAGGAGTTTTCAATACATTAATTTTGACAACAGAGAAAGACTGGGTAAAATAAACAAAGAACTAGAAGACATCACCTACTAAAGAGCCCTGAGCGTCCATAACTCACAAGAGATACATAGAAAATCAGGAGAAAATATATTCAGAAGGCCTTTAAAAAGATTAAATATTGTGAGAATGTAGAAAAAAACTATACGGAGATATTACCGATGAAGAGAATAAACTATAACAAATAATACTAGACGGAAGAAACAGAAAGTAAAAAAAAAAACCGTCCAGGAAATTTCAACGAATCATATATATTTTTCTGCTAAAATGCAAAATTGATCTCTAAATTCCTTCTTTATTACAGGAGATTCATTCAACACTGATGAAAAAAGGAATGAGCTAAGTTTTGAAAGACCAGTAGAATCAATGTTTAGAAAACTACAAGGAAAGTAGTATTGAGGGTCCCAATGTTTTCATTATCTATGTCCGCCTACAAATCATGTCTGACATAAACACAAATCTTGCAGAAAGAGAAAGAGAAAACATGATCACACTTGCATCAATTGATCCTGATTCATGGAGCTCCTTATTAATAAAGAAAAGCAAACTTCATTAGCACGACACTATTATTCTCTAGAGTAAAAGCATAGATCTTAGAAAAACCCAGTGTTTAAAAGTGGTCCATATCGACCCCTAAGGGCCGATATTAACCACTTTGGTCGATGAGGCTATGGAAAGGGTCAAAAGGGGGTCAGAAAGTTTGGGGACGTGCTTTACATTGTGTATCTGTGCCCTTCACTCACCTTTTGTCTCTCTCATCTCTGTCCCGGGAAAAATATTATAGTATTCCTATTCACTTCTGGTCCCGAGCGTACTCCTCACCGCACACTTTTGGGAGAACTCCCTCACTGCACACTGTTGGAGAACTCCTCACCGCACACTGTTGGAGAACCCCCTCACCGCACACTGTTGGAGAACTCCCACCGCACACTGTTGGAGAACTCCCCCACCGCACACTGTTGGAGAACTCCCTCACCGCACAATTTTGGGAGAACCAACATTCTCAACACCCACAGTGATAGCAGTGGTGCCAAAGAAGTGATTGCTGGCATTTACTCTAAATTCAGAATTGTATCACCCATAACAGCAGCTGTTGATACTAAGAAGCGCCAAAAGTATTCACAATAATATTTAAAATTTGGATTCATAACTTGCACCAATGAAACAATGCCTATTATGTGAAAATAAATTTTTGTAAGGGCCATGAAACGTCCAAGATGAAAGACCACCTTTAAAGGGTTCACTTGATAAGAAATGAAGACTTTTATTATTTTAAGGCACTGAAATAAAAATAAAAAACTGGCCAAATTAAACAATTTTTTAAAGCACCTGCCAAAGTCGATTATAATGGAGGACTGAAGGCATCAAAAGTCTATCTCACCAATGCAAAAAAAGAAAATTTGTATACAGTTGGTGAGATTATAATTCTACAAGTTAAAGATGATTGAAACTGTTATGAAGAAAGACTCAACCTATCCAAAAAGTCTGTCATTAGACAATAGAATGCAACGACGAACTGATGAGATTCGATGATGTGAAGAAACCTCACAGCAGCTGGTTCAACACTACAAGTTTTTCCAACTCGAGAGTTAACTTTCGAAGCTCAAATATTCTCATGGCCTAATTGAGGTATTACAGTAGAAGTCAAAAGTGCATTGTTGACGAATTTTTGTTTGCCGAGTATCTTAAATCTGATGCAAAAGGTGAGGCAATTTTTCAGTGTTTGGAGGAGAATTTGAAGAAGAAATATACCCCTTAGCAATATTACTGCGGTGGCTACTTATGGGGACCAGCAATGAGCCCACTACAGAGGATTTGTCACTTTACTCAAGAAAAGGTATCTGATGTACGTATGTTCAAGGCATTCACAGACACCATCTTGTAGCCAAGAAACTCAGGGTGAACCTCATGATGCTCTTGCAAGTGTGCTTCGTTAATAAGATCAAAGCAAATCCACTAACTCTCGATGTTTGCAATACCAATTACTTTTGCACATGAGGAAAGGTGGCTGTCTAGGGGTGATGGCTTTCAAAGTTTTGTAGACTTATACAACTCAACTTGGGGGAAAGAGAAACCTTCATGAAAATTAAAAAAATTTTAAGACCCCTTTTTATTTTAGACGTATATTAAAATTTTTAAAAAGACAGAAATGCCTACAAGGAAAAAAGTTTCGATTATTCGGCCCGGGGGAAAAATTTGTGGGTTCCCAAATCAAAAAGGATTTTTTAAAGCTTCAAGGCACGAAAAATTTTTTGTTTTTTTTTTAAATTTACAGCAGTTAGAAAAAGTGGAAACATTTCCAATGCTGACCTGAATAATACACAACCCTTTACAAATTTAAAAAATTTTTAAAAAATGATTTGGGGACCTGGAGACAATGCACGTGCCTGACGGGGGTTTTACATCATTTGATTTGCCAACAAAATTTTGGGATTTGGACCAATTGCAGGAATAACTTGATATAAGTATGGTTCAAAAAAAAAAAGAATTGCAAGAGGAAAAAATTAAAAGACTATTGAGCAATGTAAATATTTTAAAACCAAATTTTTTTTTTTTTTTTCAAAATAAATTTTACAGGTAAGAGCAGTTATTCTACCTCAGCTAATTTCAAAGCCAAGCCCTATCTAAGGTGCAGTGGTGGCCTTTTTTTTTTCCAAAATTCGTACATTGTCAAGCTGGTTTTATCCATGAAAGGCAATTCTAACTGAGCAGAGGAACAGACTAAACCTGGAAGAGCGTGGTGACTTACCACAAAACTCACCAACCAAATATCAGTGTCCTTGTTGACGCCCTCAGATGCATCCTTACCATTAATGATATCAACAGTTTAAAAAAAGGGTATTTTAAATCTCTAATGATTAAATTATTTTCATACAATAAATATTTTGATGAACAGTGAAGTTCCAAATGGGCAAATATAGCACAAAGAAAGGGAGAATACTTAAAAATTTTACATACCAACAGCATTAACATCATGAAAGTTTATTTTTTAACTGCAATTGAAAAAGGGGGAAAAATGCTGGCCGACCCCCTTAAACATAACAAAAGGGAAGGAAAATTCAGAAACAAAATTTCCTGACGAACCCCCTTACCTAACCTAACCTTCTTTCTGTTAGTGGATTTTTAAATGGTCCAAGTCGGACCGAAACGTCGTCGAAGCCCTTTTCCCAATTGGGGTTATTTGTGTATTTTTCCTTACGGATTGTGCCTTTTTTGTAATGAAAGCCTTTAAGGAAGAGGATACATTTAGAACTGAAAAGATCAGTCTTGAAAGGGGACAGTATCAAGGGGAAAAAAATTTTGGAGGCATTGGAAGAAAACCATAATGGATGGATCTATGAAATTTTAACGAATACATTTAACAATTACGATCAAGCAGTGAGGGTAGCCCATAAATCTGATATTCCCCTGGCAAAAAAAACGCAGGGGGAAATATACAAAGAAAATTTTGTGTTAGAAAATAAAGCGTTAGTTTCAACAAAAGTCTGCACCTTTATTTTTCCCCTTTTTAGAAGAAACATTAAATTCATACTTACATTCTTTCTCTTGAAAAACAAAACATGAAGGCCATTCGGAGAAGACACAGAAAACAAGAGGATATTTACGAAGACGTTTAATAAGCAGACTAAAATAACTTGATGTTCAATGATGATAAATTACAACTGCTCAGATTTAAAAGACAGAGGAAATTATAATGTGCACTGTCACTAAAATACAAGAGGACCACCTACAAACGAAAAGAACACGTAAATGACCCAGCCCCTATCAGTATCACGATCAGAAAACCTGGGAAACGGCCAATTTTTTCCTAATTGCAACTTGGGATATACAAAATTTTTGGGGGCTTGTGGCACGATGGCTTCATATTCAAGCTTGCCGACCTTCCAGATCACAAATGGACCTTTCTCGGACTTTTATAACTTCTAACAGATAAAAGCATCATCCCCACACTAACCGAAGAGGCAGTCATTCACCCCAACAGCGGAGTAGCACGGGGGCGTGCCTGACCCCATACTTCGACATTGTAAATGCCTCCACAACCTGAATTCAGTGACATCATTCCCCAAATTTTCTGACGACGTTATTCATTTAGTTTCACCAACCCCCCCTCTGGGCAAAACGGTTTGAAGGGTGATGAAAAATGGATCCCCAATTAAGAAACCCAAGGGGGGAAGAAATGAGAATCACACCAATCCGACAAAGACTCATCAACCATCGGATTTTTTGCCCCAACAGTTGAAAACAATGGGGTATCTCTATAAGAGGTACACCTATCACCATCAAAAACCCGAACAAGATCCTAGGCTACAAATCGACTGATTACCCCCATCCAATCACATATCACCAAAGGTAAATTTTAAAAGTCCGCCTCAGTCAACTGTACAGGGTGGGCCCCCCACTGATATAAAGAAGCACCAATTTGAGATGATGATAAGACCTATGCTTGAATATCCTTGGGCCCTTTTACTAACAAAAAAAACCAACACGTTAAACCAGACTGAAGGACAGAGCAGAATGGAAGATCTACAAATTCAACAGGGATAGACGCAAATATGTGGCTAGATAAACAAAGAAGAGACAATTATATGTCATGCAAGAACTCTATATACCAGAAGAGAAAAAACCCCTTCCCCCAAAACAGCAACTGATTACATCATAATGCACCCCCACAGGACCCACATAATGTCCCTCCAACAAGGAGTCCGACATTTCATTCCAATACTTCCAAGATAAAGATCCTAATGACCTCCCTAAAAATATAGAAGAACGGGTATGACCAGAGCCAACATGTACAAGATACATAAAACCCCCCTACTTTTTGGGACCAACTTCCCCAAAAATATTTAATCCTCCTATGGAGGACATCACCCGGAATAGTTCAGCCGACCACCAGTCCCTGCTCCAACCAGCCCAAGCAACCTGCCCTTCAAATGAAAAGGTAATAACAAAAACTATAAATTTTTCAATTACTGCCACGCAAAGCATTATTATTATAATCAAAAAACCGCACCAAACCCATAGGTCATTCAGCACCGACGCATGTATCCCGTAATGTTTGCCACAACAGGGGGAAACATGAATAACGCAACACACACCTTTTAATACCCCGAAGGGTTGGGGCCCCTTACCTTCACTGTTCCCCCTCCTCAACCCCATTCACCCTTTTCCTACATTTCATCCCGACCCCCCTTTTCCCCACCCCTACTTACCGAATCTCTGGTGAAAGCATCGATTTAAAGAAATTTTCAAGAGAAAGGCAATTCACTGTCATGAAAGTGCTAGATCAACCAGGGGATGAATATGTAGGTCAGCAACTGGGGGAAAAAACAGATTAGAACACAGGTGATGTCGGGGGGCTTGTAATCCCTTTCAAATAAGTGAGCAAACTTCAAAGGGGAGCAAAGCAAAACAGGAGTGATAAATTTTAATCAGTGTATTTTCGCCAAGCTTCAAGTTTTATACTATATGGTGATTTTTGCAACATGTGAGAATAGTCTTCGACCAGAGGAAGGAAGCCTTTCCCATTTGCTTCACGTTTTTAAGACATCGCTTTCAGAGTTTGGAGCTTTCACGTGATTGGCTGATGAACCAATTAGCAGGCCATTCCAGAGTAAGGCTCGACACTGGCACAGAAGTATATCACAGGTCAGTCATACATAGTTCAACGGGGAGAAGTAGCCTACCCCTGCTGGTTTCCGTATTTTTTCCACCCTTCACTATGTAGGTCAACATGAATGATGGGCCTCCCCCCCTTGATCTTTCCCCCCCCCCTCAACCAGGTCAGCACTATTATTATACACATGACCCGCGAACCCATAAATACAGCCCTAAATTTGGGGAAAAAAAAAGTAAGAAAAAGTATTTAGCTAAAATTTTTTTCAACAAGAGCCTTTACTAACACCAAGAAACGTCCTTGGGGAATGAACAGGGGGGAAAAACCAAAAAATGATAACCTAGATTCTGGTCGGTTGATCCAAGAAACAGACCCCTTATTGCGAAGTCGCAGACCCGGTATCTTAATGCACGCGGATGGAATAGCGGCGAATGCGGAAAAATTTGTAATGCATTAAAATATCAGTACTGAAGATCGTTAGTGAACTAGGAACATTCATAAGTCATCAATAAAAAAATATCCTGATTCCTTTAGTAAAGAAACTTTTCCCAAAAAAAAACACTAGTTTTGAGGCGAAACTAAAGAGACATTCATTTGTTATCTGAAGGAAAAAATATCCAAAACTAGAAAGCCTATGCTCATTTAATTTAATACTCAATAAAATGCGGGTTTTTTTATTCGTGATCTTTTTAAAATTTCTTCAGCCATAAAAAAAAAAAAAGATTGATTTTTATCTTTAAAAAAATTAAATCTGAATAAATTGTTTAAAAATTGGATATTGGCACCGAACTATTACAAAAATATTTCCAAAAAGATACACCAGAATTTAGGGTGGGAACCCAATTGAAAATTGCACATTTCAAAATAAACCCCATGTTTTTATTTAATAAAGCCACCAAGGGGGGAAAATTTGAAGCCGTCAAAAAGACCCCCGAAAAAAATCTGATTCCAACGATTTTAAAATTTGTTAAGAAATAATCATCAACCTTATAGAAGCATCACAAAATATTTTGAAGCCGATCAGAAGAACCGTTCCTAGTTTTTTTAAATAAATATCACAATTTGTTCAAAAACGTCAAATTTGGGGTTATGCCATCCAAAAAAGTGTAAACCTTGGGTTTTGGAACCCACACAATGGAGAAACTTGAAACCAAAACGGATTATAATGATCCGATTTATTTTAACATTTTACTTACTGACAAATTTGTCCGTACCAAAAAAAACTTAATAGTTTTACTGTAAATACTTCAGCAGAAATATTGAAGTTTTTTTGAAATTGGGGAAAAGTTAAAAGAAAATTACCTAATAATTTAACGGAAAAAAAAATGGGGAATTGAAAGTCACTCTCCTCCATCGTCGATGGGCCCCCTTTTTGAATGTTTAAGGCTACAGCTGAGCCAGACCCCTTTCCCTTGATCATAAAAAGGGTTAAATGCTTTGCATAAAGCACCATCAAAGAATTGTTCCAAGAGACATGTTCAGGTTACTGAAACACTTGTTGAAATTTTGAATACGATCGGGGAAGACCCGGGGTTTGGAAGAACATAAGAGAAAATTGGAAGGAAACAAGAAGAAAAAAAATTATAAACATTAAAGGACATATCAAAAGTAGGGGGAAACAAAGGATGGGAGAAATAGGAGACAGCAGGAGAGGTGAACAAAGAAAAGACAGAAGAAGATATATTGCAGGAAAATAATTAGGTGGCAAATAAAGAGATAGAGAGGCAGATATTGGAAATAGAGAAACGAGATAGTCCCTGAGGAGCCCCTTATGTAAACAAAATAATTAGGAACGAAAACCAAAGAGAGAGGGAGAGAGAGAGAGAGGATGTGGGTAGATGTTGAAGGACAGACAAAAGTAAAAAAGTCGAAATAAGCCATCTGTTTAAGGCTATCTACTTTTACCCCGATTAAGGACTATTTGAGGCAAGAATTGTCAAACAGAAGTTTTTTCCCCCCCCTCCAGCCACATGGCATGAAGCACCCAAAAATTTTCTCTTCCATATTGAAATCGACATGGAATTTACAAAAAGGGAAAGGGTGGCATGGCTGGACCTGACCAACGTAAGAATTGTTTTACATAACAGTCGTGTTTTCAGTTACTTTCCACTGATCTGTATGTTGGTCGTTCTATTATCTAACCACAAATTTTCTGGGGAAAGGTAACCACAGCCACCACTGTTACCTCTGCTATTACCACGAGATTATTTTTTTTGGTAGCTGGCTTGGTTAACTGTTCCCTTTGGTGCCGATGCGATCAAACATCAATAAACCGATGATTTTAGTTTGCCATAGCAAAGATCTATTTTAATTCATGCTTGTAAAAAGGTTGTTGCGTTACAGTTTCTGCAGGTAGAAAATTCCAAACACTAAAATTCTGAATGCTAAAAAAAAATTGCATACGTTCGAAATTTGATTTATGTGCAAAGAATGTTCAATATATTAAGGTGTGACTAATGATGTAATCTCTGTTTACTAAGAATATTAAATGTTGTCGTTTTGTTTGTTTCATTGTTATGGAATTTAGTTCCCTTTCCCACCCCTCCAGGCTGCTTCAGATGCAATCTAAAATGAGCATTATAGTCATCATAACTTCAAAAAGACCCCCAAATTTTTAGCAATGAAATCTAATGTGGCTATGTTGCAAAGATGGCCAGTTTGGGGAAATTTGAGGTAGTTGCAAAAATTTCCAAGGTCGATTCTTTCTTCCTTTTGTCCCATCCACAAATTTTCTAGCTTT